>SEYY01000237.1:39070-79070 GCA_009176605.1 Armadillidium nasatum
AAAAAAATAAATAAATAAATTAATAAATAAAATAAAAACTACCCCCTCTGGTCTCACCTAACGCAAATTTCTTAGGTGAGTGCAGATGCCGGCTTTAAAGAAATTGAGATTAAATTTGGAAAAAAACACAGAAGGTGGGAGAGAGTTCCATAAATCAGAGGTGGCAGGGAAGGAGGAGGCACCACAGCGGACAAACCAGGAGTTGCCTATATCCATGCAGAATTGTTGAGCAGACAATGTACCCCTTGTGCTACGAGGATGCTGTAAAGGTGGAGGTATACGTGTGGATAGTTCCCTCAAGCATTTGCTGCTGTAGTACCTATAGAAAAGAGAAAAGGCACCAATGTCACATCGCAAAGATAAAGAGTAAAGAGAATTAGAAAGAGCGGAGCAGTTTGTCTTTTAGCTTTTGACTCAACCTTATCCAAAAGACAGGGTGAAACCTGAGCCACCCCAGATATTAGGGCAGTACTCTGTACAAGGGTGGATGAGACACTTGTATAATTGGAGTAACTGTGAGGAAGAAAAAAATTCTTGCAGTCTAAATATAATCCTTAGCTTCTTTGAAGCCACCCTAGCAACCATTGTGATATGAGGTTTCCAAGACTTTTTTTTGTTTATGTGAAGGCCAAGGATGTTTATGTTATCAACAGGAGAGATGGGAGAACCATCAAAAGAAATAGAAAAGTTAGGAGGTGTTGTAGGGGGGAGTGTTGATTGACACCTCAAGGGGAGTAAAATGTGTAATTGTGCAGGTGATGATAATACCCTTTTTGGCACCCGAGAGGAAATTTCACTAAACTTAATTCTACCCCACACCACAATACTCTTTTACAGAGTCACACTTACCGGATTTGGAAAACCGTATAGAGCTAGTTCACCCAGTCTTCTCAAATCTTAACATAAAGCGCAACACTCAAAATGGACTCGCATCGACATGGAGGGAGAGAATTACAACCACTCCTGTAACACGACCATACAAAAGGAAAGGATTCTTTAAAGTCTAAAAAAAAAAACTACTACCATGTATGTATGAAGCAAAGTAAGGTAATAAATTCCACTTCTGAACGATAATTGATTTTAATATATATTAACTATTTATAACAAAAAAAACTCTTGACAGATTATTAACTGGTTGGTCCCAGTTACACAAATACAAAAATATTTGTTTAACTACTTTTTATCTCTATCATTCAATGGAATGTATGAAGGTCAATGTAATGGATCCCAGAAGTGTAATATAAAGACTACATGGGAAAGAAGATGTTAGTACAACAGAACTAGGAAGAATCGGACAATTAAGATAAGTTTCTTATCTGAATTGTTAATTGGTTCTTTCAATTTGTGCCAATCTATTTGGTCTTCCTTAGTTTATTTTTGTTAAATCTTATGTTCATAAAAATTGTTCGATGAAGATACACGTAATGAAAAACTATTCACCAACAAAGTATCAGTCTTTTAAGATCCAAACATAAAAAACCTGAAAATTTACATTATACATTAACACAATTTTAATGTACATTTTTATTATATGTTCAGATATATGTTTGTTTAATTACTTTCATTAAAATATATATCTAATTTTATTAACCTTATGAATGGAATAACAAGGATAAGTTATTCTGAAGGTTTTGTGTTTTTTTCTTCTCTGCTTCACTTTAGATTTTCAATCTATAAAAAGTAATCTAATTATCACATTTATTTTTCACTACACACACTACACACTTTATTATTCATTTGTCAATGTCTTATCACATTATCATTATTACTATTTTAATATTACCTGAACCGAAGAACTATCTTGAAAAAGATAGAATGTCTTTCTTCAGGGCAATATCAATTCAATATATAAAGAAGTCAAATTTGGGTTGTCTTAATAGGTAGAGTCAAAATCAATTTTTATAGATATTATCAATTATGAAAAATTATAAAAAGATTATTATTACAGCTCCTGGAATATAGAAATGAACCCATAAAATCTGGTATGTTTACAATTGTTTTTATAAAAACATGAAAAAAATAATTTATTCTATCTACTGCAGACAATGGTGAGGAGGTGGACTCTTTCGAGTTAACTACTCAACAATTGTCTTTCACTCCATTACAGTGTCTTTGAGAGGGAGATTTCTAGAAGTTGAATTTTTAAAGAGTTGAATTTCATAAGGTTGAGACGACCCCAGTGGGAAATTCTATCCAGATCTGCAAGAATGGAATTGGAAAGATGAAGACGAGAAGCTACTCTAGATTCAAAGGAAGGAGCAGATTTGAAATGAGTAGAAGAATGGAGGGTTGAGTCATCGGCATATGAATGTATAGGATTAGATGAACAGCTGAGAAGATCATTAATGAAATGTAAGAATAGAGTAGGAGACAAGACAGAACCCTGAGGAACACCACTATTGACAGGAAAGGAAGAAGAAGTTGCTCCATCAACAACAGCTGAAATGGAACGATTAGAAAGAAAACTAGACATAAGTAAGCAAAGAGAAGGAGGAAACCCAAAGGAGGGGAGTTTGGAAAAAGTGATGCATGCCATACCCAGTCAAACGCCTTAGATATGTCAAGCGCCACCACGCAAATCTCCCCATGGTCTCTAAGGGCACAAGATCATAAATTTGTGAGATATTAAAATATATATATATCACCAGTAGACCTTGAATGTCGAAAGCCATTCTGATGATCAGAAAGAAGGGAATGAGATTCCAGATGATCTAAAAAGTGAGAGTTGAGAAGGGTTTCAAAGATTTTAGACAGAATACAAGTGAGAGCCATAGGGCAATAGTTAGAAGGTAGAGTGGCTACCTTTCTTCGGAATAGGTTGGACTAATGCATGCTTCCAACACTGAGGGAAAGTACCAGTATTGAGGCATTGAGAGAAGTTGAGCGAGAGATAGAGCTAGCTCAGAGGCACACACTCTTAAAACTCTGGGAGGAATGCCATCTGGGCTGTTTGTCTTCCTAATGTTCATAGACTTCAGAAGCCCATGCACCTGATCAAATGTAATCACAGGTAAAGGCATGGGACATCTGAGAGAAGAAGTAGGAGGAGGATTGCTGAAATCAACCAGGGTAGAATTAGAAGAGAATAGGAGGCCGAAGAGATTAGCCTTTTCAGTTGGAGTGTTCTCAACAGAACCATCAGAGTGAATAAGAGGAGGAAAGGAAGATTTACAGAAATTGTTGGAGATATTTTTGGCAAGAGGCCAGAGAGATTTTTCAGTAGGAGAATTTAGGATCTTGGCACACCATTGTTTGGTGAAAGTCTGCTTTGCTCGTCAAAGAATATCCCTGCAACAATTCCAATCGGAATGAAAATTAGCGAGAGTGATAGGAGAAGGAGAATTTTTCCACTCCTGATATGTGGTCTCTAGCCTGAATAGTGCGAGAGCAAACACGATCAAACCATGGATTTTGAGGAGAGAAAGATATAGTTGAAGAAGGAATGAACCTGCTCATCCTATCAACGATTATGGCCCCCACCTTATTGGCAGAAACCAAAGTGTCTGTAGAGACAAAGCAGTCCCTCCAGGGATAGCAAAGAAGCAACGCAAAGCCCCCCAATATATATATATATATTATATATATATATATATATATATATATATATATATATATATATATATATATATATATATATATATATATATATATATATCGTGAATGGAAAAACTCTCCTTCTCCTATCACTCTTGCTAATTTTCATTCAGCCCGGAATCGATGCAGGGATGTTCTTCGACGGACTAAGCATACTTTCATTAAAAGGAAGTGCGCTGACCTCCATGGCTCTCCTACTGATAAAAATTTCTGGCCTCTTGTCAAAAATATCTCTAACAACTTCTGTAAATCTGCCTTTCCTCCTCTTATTCGCTCTGATGGTTCTGTAGCTAATACTCCTTCTGAAAAGGCTAATCTCTTCGGCCTCCTTTTTTCATCTAATTCCACCCTGCTCGATTCAGGCATCCCTCCTCCTACTCCTTCTCCTCTCAGGTGTCCCATGCCTCTACCTATAATTACTCATGATCTGGTGCATGGGATCCTGAAATCTATGAACGTCAGGAAGGCCAGTGGCCCGGATGGCATTCCCCCTCGTGTTCTGAGGGAGTGTGCTTCCGAGTTGGCCCCTGTCCTCATTCAGCTCTACTCTCTATGCCTTAATACTAATACTTTTCCTCTATGCTGGAAGCGTGCGTTTGGTTCAGCCGATCCCGAAAAAAGGTAGCCGTTCTGACCCTTCTAACTATCGACCTATAGCTCTCACTTGTGTTCTATCTAAAATTTTTGAAACTCTCCTCAACTCTCATTTCCTTTATCATTTGTAGTCTCATTCTCTTCTCTCTGATCACCAGTATGGCTTTCGTCGCTCGAGGTCAACTGGTGACATACTTTCCTATCCTACTGATCTATGGTCTTCTGCCCTTAGGGACTTCGGGGAGTCTTGTGTGGTGGCGCTTGACATATCCAAGGCTTTCGACCGGGTATGGCATGCGTCACTACTCTCTAAGCTCCCTTCCTTTGGGTTTCCTCCTTCTCTTTGCTTACTCTTGTCTAGTTTTCTCTCAGATCGTTCCATTTCGGCAGTTGTAGATGGAGCGACCTCTTCCTCCTTTTCTGTCAACTGTGGTGTTCCTCAGGGTTCTGTTTTATCTCCAACCTTATTCCTACTTTTCATTAACGATCTTCTCCACTGCACTTCTAACTCTGTTCACTCTTATGCTGATGATTCAACTCTACATTCTTCTACTCATTTCAAATCTGCTCCCTCTTTTGCTTCTAGACTTGCTTCTCGTCTTCAATTTTCCGATTCTATTCTTGCCGATCTGGATGGAATTTCCCGGTGGGGTCATAGCAACCTTGTGAAATTCAACTCTTTAAAAACTCAACTTCTTTACATCTCCCTCTTGAAAACACCTCCTAACTTTCCTATCCTCTTCGATGGCTCTCCCGTCTCACCTGTAAATAACATTAACATTCTTGGTCTAAACATAAACAACAAACTGTCTTGGAAACCACATATCACAGTGGTTGCTAAAGCTGCCTCTAAGAAGCTGGGAGTTCTGTTCAGGTTGCGAGAGTTTTTTTCTTCTGATCAGTTACTCCAGATATATAAGGGTCTTATTCGCCCTTCTATGGAGTACTGTTCTCACATTTGGGGGGGCTCCGGCTCCTCCTCTCTTCTGGATAGGGTTGAGTCAAAAGCTATGAGATTAATAAACTGTCCCCTACTTTCAAACTCACTTGACCCTCTGTCTCTGCGACGTGACGTTGGCGCGCTATCTCTTTTCTACAGGTACTACAATGGCAGGTGCTCGAGGGAATTGGCCTCTCGCATTCCTCCACCGTTGCGTCGTCCTCGTTGCACAAGGGGTGCCCTGCTTTCGCACCAATTTTGTGTGGACGTAGGGAATCCCAGGCTAGCCCGTTGTGGTACCTCCTTCTTTCCAGCCACCTCTATTCTGTGGAATTCTCTACCATCTTCTATTTTTCCAACTGTATTTAATCTTCCACTCTTCAAGTCTTCCGTCTGCGCCCACCTGAGGGCTGTGCGTTAGGTGTGTGTGTGTGTTTGTGTGAGTTTTGTCCTTGTGTGTGTGCCCCCTCCTTGAAAAGGAGTGAGTGGTGGCGTTTTGTAAAAAAAAAAAAAAAAAAAAAAAAAAATATATATATATATATATAAAAAAATCAGATAAATAGGGATAGAGTGATACTAAAACTTTAACTGATACTAATACCAATAATTTTAAACCAAACAATACTGATACTGATACCTTTTAAATTTATTAATACCAATACTGATACCTCTAAATTTATCAATACCATTTCTTTACTAAACTTATGAAGGTTGAAACAAGATTGAAAATGTTCAGTGATCCTAGTTAGGTTTTCTGCTATCTGTAATACCTAAGGTTAGTTGCTTTGTAGTTGCATTGTTAAACAAACTATTGATAGATGTTATAAGGTTGGTGCCACCAAGACTATGCATCCGACTTGCCCTAGTGCATGGTCTTTTTTTTCTTCATTAATTTTTGCAACATTTGTGGTGTTTATGGACCAACCAGGGCCTCAGCTAGAAATCAGGGAAAACTAGGGGGTTTGTCTGCCGGGGTTAAAATTAGAGATGTACCGATACCAGTAAAGAGGCCGATATCGATACTCTATTTCTTTTAGGTGCCGATACCGATACTTTAATTATTATAAGAAATACACAGTAATAAGGTAGAAAATTTGTGTACTGCTAGGCATTTGAGGATTGCATTCAATCTACAACTAATACTTTGTCATGTAATTCATATTTGGTTGTGCCCAAGTATATTTTATAAATTAAAATATTATCTTTTAGGAATAATAAATGCAAATATAATACTAACAACTTTATGTTTGTGTTTATTCAAAAAATATTCCATTTCCATTTTCCAGTAAGTATTAACAAAGTTTAGCTACTTACTTTTACGTTTTAACATGATTACAATTTACAAGATGATTCTTTAACTAGCTTCAATATAAAGAATAATAATAATGAAAGAAGAGACCTCAATTAATCAGCAGAAAAACAAAATATAAAAAATGCTATTATTCAAACATGACATAATATACTCCTTTAATATACTCCTTTAGTATTCGAATTCAAAGTATCGGAGAATAGGCCAAGTGTCGGCCATATTAACCAATACCGATACCCCAAAAATGGCCGATACTGCCGATACCGATACTATCGGTACATCTCTAGTTAAAATGGCATATTATATTTAATGGTGGATTAAAGTAAATATAAGAAAATTAAAAATTTTTGTTTCTTTTGACCACCCCTCTTCTGCTAGTGAATATTCATCTTTGTGTTTTGATTTTGGATGTCCCCATAAATATTTGATTAAATATTTTTTACTTTTTGCACTCGAAGGTCCTCTTCTGATTTCCTGGCTACAGATGTTAAATTTAGATATTTCGAGCCTATCCAGAAACATTGTAAAGTACTCCCATATTGACCTAAATTAGGCAGTGGTTCCCGATAGTGTATATATATGGTAGAATTCTAAAGGAGGGGAGTAGCAGTATTGCAAAGGTATTGTATTTAATTTTTAAATGATCTACTGCTTTTGGAGAGGTACCTGAGGACTGGAAAACAGCATATGTGGTGCCCATTTATAAGAAAGGTAGTAAAGATCTAGGAAAATATAGGCCAATTATCTTAACATCTCTTCTTGTAAAAGTTTTGGAAAAGTCATATAGAGAAACATTTGGATGATAAGATACTGCATAACTCCCAGCATGGTTTTAGAAAGTGTAGATCATGTCAGACTAACTACTAGAATTTATGGAATATATTACTGAATGTGTAGACAGGGTTGATCCAGTTGATGTTATATATTTAGACTTTAGCAAGGCTTTTGAAAAGCTACCCTATGTTGTCACAGTGTGGTTTAGGTGGAGTGGTGCTCAATTGGATTAAAGAGTGGTTGAAGAACAGAAGGCATTGTGTGCTACTGAAGCTACTGAATGGAAATAAGTCATTCTGGGAAACAGTGAAGAGTGGGATCCTACAGGGTTCTGTGCTGGGACCACTATTGTTCCTCGTATATATAAATGATTCAGACAAAGGTCTTAAATGTAAGGTTTCTAAGTTTGCAGATGATACCAAAGTGGTCACCTCAGTAGGGAATAATGATGAATGTATAAAGCTTCAAAGTGATCTAGATAAACTCCCTGGATGGACAGAAAAGTGGCAAATGAATTGTAAAATAAAATAAATGTAAAGCTTTTCATGTAAGTTACTCAAATGAAAGATTTAATAATGTTATGAATGGGGATTGACTTGAAACTGTGGACCAAGAAAAAGATTCAGGTGTGATTATTAGCAGTAATCTATCAACCCCTGAAAAGATCACCTCAACAGTTGTTGAGGTAAGTTAAGTTTTTTTGATAGGTTAATTAAATGTTCATTGTCCCACAGTGTTATTAACATCATGCAATTATTGTTAATTGATTTTTATTAGGAACTATAAGTTTACACACATTTTAATTGTTTTTGGTCCACGTTTGGGATCCATTTAAGATCCACGTTTGGGATCTTGTTTATTTCCACGTTTGGGACTCATTTAAGATCCACGTTTGGGATCCTCATTAAGATCCACATTTGGGATCTTTGTTTAAGATTCTCATTTGGATCCTCGTTTAGATCCTCGTTTATATCCACTTTGAGTTCCACTTTTAAGATCCACATTTAGATCTACGTTTGGAGACCCTTATCAGAGTTTTGAGACCCTTTATTCCTCTAGTGGAACAGCTCCTTCTGTGATTGGATTGTTCTTATAATTCACCTTTACTCTTATTTGGATTGAAAACCCACTTGATTTGATATTCTGATTCTGAAAACTCACTTGATAGATACTGTTCTATCTTTATTGCGAAACTTACATCAATATAGAGTTAAAAACCTCATTCAAAAGATTTACTTAGGATTTAGCATGAATGATGAAGGTTAGGACAAATTAATGTCATTACATTGTTAATTATTAGCAATTTTTTTTTTAGGATTGTGTAATATATAATATCCTTTCTTAATTATATTCATTGAGAAAGTTCATCCCTAATATATATATATTATTATATTTATAAATTTTTTTCTATACTATATATAGACAAATTAATGTTATTACATTGTTAATTATTAGCTATTTTTTTTATAGGATTGTGTAATATATAATATCATTTCTTAATCATATTCATTAAGAAAGTTTATCCCTAATATATATATATATATATATATATATTACTATATTTATAAATTTTTTTCTATACTATATATAGGTTAGGATTATTGGTATACATGTGTTCATGCATTGAATGATTGCGCAGCAAAAGAGAGTGTGTTTTGTATGTTATATTGGCTATTATCCACATATATATTTATATGTGTAAAAATTAAAATCAGGTTGTAAATAATTTTCTTTACTGAATCTAAAACTATTTATATTTATTAAAAGTACTTGTACTCACAACTTGTGTTTAATTACCCACATGTAATTGTTTGGTGATCAAAGAGGATTTATAACTACATCACTAAGGTAAATATTTTTCTTTCCCTCTTCACCATCTTTTGCATGTGTGGGCATTTTTAATAGTCACTAATTGCATATTTTTTTTTTTTCCTTTTCATTTTTCCTGAGTGTTGCATGGCCTTTTGAGTTTTTAAGAATTTTGCTTCTCTAATATTGCTTACCTTTTGTTGCTTGGGTTAAGAAAGATCAGCTCATCCTATTCATCTTTAATTCATTGGACATTTTACTGGTACGTAAAACCATTCTATATTTTTTTACTTTATATTTCTATGTTCAAAGGCAGCAGTTTTAACGGTAGAAAGTTATTGAAATTTTCCTTTGGGAATATTTTTTTTCCCATTGGTGCGAAATCTACATTAAGACCTCATAGGTTCTCCTTATTTTATAATCACTTAAACCTCTTTAACCCCACAAAAATAAAATTATAACATTGGTAGCAGAGCATAGTTTCTGCACTACTGTTCTGTTGTCTTTGTTCTGTTACCAATTGTTACCAGTTATATCCACTTAGGTAAAGATTGCCCTCAATATGAACCATCATCATATTCCCATCAGGGAAACTAATATCCTCTGTGGTGAATGATCCACTCACAGAGTCTAATAACTCCAATCCTTTAGTGGACCTTTTATCACCTATAGCTGCTCTAAACTCTTCTCCAGATTCTCCAAAGCCCCAAAGAATAAAGAAACCATCATCAACGGATGGATCACCGTTGCTGTATCCCCTATTAGATAACTCTAAAATAGAAACTCCAGATATCTCTAGTTTTGATACAATAGTAATTACCACAGAATCACCCTCTATTATAAACCCGATAGAACCATCCCTCTGTAGACGATTTTACTACATTAACCTCTAACTCTAATTCTCTTACTTCTAAAACTATTTCTTCTGTTTCCAATTCTATTATTCAATTTCAAACTTTACAAGTACCTCTTAAAGATACCTTATTAGTAGGTGTTTTCATAAAAGATTCCAACCAAGACAAGCTACTCACGGCTCTTGTAGATACCGGTGCCGCTGGGAATCTTATAACCTCCAAAACATTTAGTCTCTTAAACTCCCAAAATTATCCATTATTTTCAACCACATATAGTGGAGTACAAGGAATTGGAGGAACAGTATTTCCTGTTTATGGTATTGTAACATTCCAAGTTCAACTTTCTAGAACCTATATAACTGAACCATGTCCATTCATAGTTGTGGATGATCAAGTTACAAACTACGATTTGATCATAGGATATGATTTCTTAAGTCACGAACACTTACTACCTGACTTATCCACAAAACAATTGATAAAGAGAAATAAAAATCATCTTACCATAATTGCCGAAGATATCCGTACATTACAATCCAGAGATGGAATTGCAACGATAGAGAAAGATATTTCTCTGCCACCTAATAACTACATAACTATTCCCATCTCCATTGAACATCTAATTTTTGATTATAATACACTTCTATTATTCACTCCAAATGATTCTAATAAATTTGTAATGGATCATATTGTTCTAAACTATTCTCCAGATCAGATTATATACTTATATTGTTTAAATTTTACTGATAATTCAATACATCTTAAGCGCGGACATTCTTTAGGTACTTTCTCTATTCTCTCACTAGATTCTTCTTTTCCTTCTATTAATGTAGTAGAATTGTCTCAGAAACCCCAAACTACCTATCCTAAATGGATGCCAGAGTCATTATATGAAGCCTTTGATTTAGATTCCACCACTCTCACATCGAACCAAAAAGAACAACTTATCCAACTTCTTAATGAAATATCCTACTGCTTTAAGCTTAGGAGATGACGATGTAGGATGTACCTCTATACTTAAACATACAATAGACACACTTGTAGATGACCCAGTGTGTTGTCCAGTAAGACGCTTACAAGGTCCTATTCTTTATGAGGTAGAAAAAGTATGTCAACAATTGGAAGCTGACGGAATAATCAGAAAATCATACTCCCCATACTCAGCACCCGTAGTTCCCGTAAGAAAACCTGATGGAGCTATGCGTTTATGTATAGACTACCGAAAATTAAATGAAGTAACTAAAGGAGACTTCCTTCCCTATACCAAACTTAACCGATACCTTATTCAGTCTACAAGGCATGAAATATTTCTCCACAATAGACCTTATTAAAGGCTATTATCAAGATCGAAATGGAGGAAGAAAGTATCGAAAAGACGGCTTTCTCTACACCTTTAGGTCATTGGGAATTCATGAGAATGCCTTTCGGCGTTAAAAACGGACCCTGCGACTTTCCAACGAAGCAATGCGGTTAGCTTTATGTCACATACCTTGGCAGGAAGTCATGATCTATTTGGACGATGTCCTCATTATAAGCCAGACCTTCGAAAAACACCTTACCATTCTAGAAGAAGTCCTAAAAGCATTTATCAAAGCTGGCTTTCAAACTTAAAACCCTCAAAAACCAATCTCCTAAGAACAGAAGTAAAATTTTTAGGACACCAGATTTCATACCAAGGTATGATTCCATCTAGAAAAGAACATCAAAGGTGTAAAATATTTCCCAGTTCCAAAGACCGTTTGACAAGTTAGACAATTTATGGGGCTAGTAAATTTCTATCGACGTCACATACCCCATTGTTCCGAAATAGCCAAACCTCTTTTCGACTTATTAAAACTCACTAAAAACTTCCAATGGACTGATCAATGCCAACAAGCCTTTGACTGTCTTAAAGAAAAACTCACAACTCCACCTCTATTGTCTTATCCAGACCGAACTCCAAATGCAAACCCACTTTTTCTCCATACTGATGCTTCTGGTATTGGTGCAGGTGCATGCTTGAGCCAAATACAGGAAGATATAGAAAAACCTATAGCATACATTTCTATGGTATTTTCAAAAGCTCAACGAGCATTATAGTACAACTGAACGCGAAGTAGCCGCCATTAGGTGGGCCATACGATCCCTTAAACCATTTTTATACGGGATTCGAGTGATTATTTTCACCGATCACAAACCTCTTCTTTTTCTACACAATATGCCTCTAGTGAACCAACGAGTAGCCAGAACCTTGGAAGAATTAAACGATATAGATTACGAGCTCAGTTATGTGCCTGGAAAAGAAAATATTGTCGCTGATATCCTTTCTCGAGTTCCATATGAATTGCAAATCCAACATAATAGGGATACCTATATACCAGAATTACCTGAAGGATTCATAATGAATATAATTCCTGGAGGAGGTGATTCGCTTTTCCAGTGTTTTTCTCAATTTCTCCATGGAAAATTAGATCTCCATTTATTAATAAGACAAGAGGTTGTTCAAGAGTTGCTAGATAATCGTGAAAAGTATCACATACCCACAGGGGCTGAAAAGGGGGATTTGCTGGGTCGGATGATGTTGTGTTCTAACAAGGCCTCACATTCTTTCTCAATCTCTCGCAACAATGGACCCTGAAACCTTCGAACAGGGACCACTCGTGTTGCGAAGCGTTGAATCAGTTTTTGAGAGAGCAGTTTTGAATTAATTAATTGTAATCACTCCAATGGGAAAGTTATTTTAGGTAGGATAGGATGTTTAATTCTTTGTTTTAGTCTTGTTGCAGATCCTGAAGTGGTTGGGGGTTGAATTGAAAGAAACCAGTGGAATCTTTCTCAACCGAAGTCAGATAAGTTGTTTAAATAGATTGTTGTAATGTAAAATGGACCCTAAAAATCAATTATCCTTAAGTGCATATTTAGCTTCGGTAGAATCTCCCAATAAAATATCCCCTATCACTTGCCAAACGACAGTACCCGTAATACCTACCGGAGCAGTTTGTAGTATTATCAGTAACTTAGAAAGACGAATGTCCGAATTGGCTTCGAAAATGGATGATGGCCCTAAAAGGGAGGATTCTTTATTAGATTTGGATGAACCTGAATCTCCTCCAATTGCTGATGCCCCTGTTTTTTCTTCTTCCTTTACATTGCCTTTTGAACATAAAGAAACTCCACCTCTTTTTGCTCATACTACTCTTGTTAACACCATACAGGGTTCTATTCCTTCAGTGATGGGTCTTGCTCCTTCGGTCTCTGGAATGGTCACTGGGGTACGGTTAACTGGTATTGGGGAACTTAACCGGGGTATTGGGGTAATTAGTAATCCCTCGGTAAGTAGTACTAATTTCAGTGTAAGTAGTAGTAGTCCTGTAATGGGTAATGTAAATGTACCTGTAGGCAATAATACCGATAATATTGAACTATCATTAATGAAACAACAGCTGTCTCTGTTAACAGAGGCAGTTGGAATGTTGGCAGACTTGGTCAAAAATTCCCAAAAACCTAAAGTTGTAGCTCCTTCTAAATTTCAGTATGAACTTGAGCACGATTTACCTAGATTTTTTGTGCAATTTGAACAATTTTGTAGTATTAATTACCCTGGTGCGCATGATCAATGGTGTAGGTTGTTAGAAAAATATTTAGAGGGAAGTTTTTTGAAGTTATATACTGTTGTCATTAAAACTGTAGAAAACTACTGGGAAGTAAAAACTAACTTTATTAAAATGGTTTACAAATGAGGAACGGAGAAAAAACGAAAATAGGTTGCATGATTTTATGTCTGCTCATAGATTATCGGGTGAAAGCATTAATATGTTTGCATTAAGGTTAGAACACTTAGCAGGAAAGGCTTATCCCGGAGTAAATATGAGGGATCATGACGCTCTTAGAACTGCTTTCCTTTTAAATTTGCCTAAGAACGTGGAACATAAATTGAAAGAATATATCATTCAAAATGAAGTTACAAGTGGAACTCGTGTCCCTTGGGAAAGGTTAGTTACACTCGCAGATTGTTATGACTATGATCGCAGAAATTATAATGTAAATAATAGTAATGTAGAACGAATTCTTGGTAATAGTGAGAAATCAAGCTTGATTAATAATGGAATGGATAAAACAGAAGTAATTGAAATTGATACTGTTAATGTTAAACCCAGTTGGAGCGATATTGTTAGAAGAAATCAAAATCAACTCCTTACGAAGAACAGTTTCACCAATCCTAGATCCTCCACGGATGATGATAGCGACTTTAAAAATTCTCAAAAATGTGAGTATTGTGGGAAAGATGGACATATTATGAGAGATTGTTATAAATTCTTGGGGATTTGTTCTTATTGTAAACAAAAGGGTCATATTAGAAGTGATTGTCGAGCTACAAAAGCAACTATTCAAAATAATACTAAACTTAAGTGTCCTTTTTGTCAGGGCCCTCATTTAGGTATGAATTGCCAAAACAATAAGCAAAATCCCAGTTCTTATCTTACATCAGATACCAAAACCCTCACTTTCACAAATTCTCAGAAAAACCCAGAAAACGACATCACCTTCAATAAAAACGCTAAAGGAGCAATTCCTAAGTATAAGATTATAGAGAATTGTCAACTTTGTGGGGGATCGCATAATGAAGGAAGTTGTTTTGGTGACAATTTAAACTAATAAACTCCACAGCTTTGAGCCACACTGTGGAGCCACATAACCTTACACAGAATGGGATGGCTCAGACTGATACATTCGTTATTAATCAAGACAAAACCATAGAGAAAATGCACTCTTCAAAGCCCATTGAAATTGTTGATATAAATCTTTGTCAGGCAGATATTGAGCCTTTAATTATTAATTTAGCTTTAAAAGACAGTGAAAAGGGGTTTTATGATGGTATGATTGATACGGGAGCTGGGATAAGTTTGGTTAGTTCAGCGATATTTCCTGTTCGTTCCGATTTACAATTGTTACCATCCCTTGATGTGAAAGCCATAAGTGGGTTTGGGAATGGTGCACGAATAAAGATTGAATCATATATTGAATGCCCATTGATTTTTAATAATGGTTTTAGAACCAAACCAGTGCAATTATATGTGGTCCCATTACAATTTATGGATCATCATATTGTTTTGGGAGCTACATCATTGAGAGAAAATGGGTTAATACCCGATTTAACTAATAGGGAATTAATTCACCGAAATCTGAATAATTTTACAATAATTTCTAACGACATCAGTCACGATATACCTTTTTACAATTGTGTAACCGCATATTCTGTAGTTGTTCCTCCTCACCATTGTAAATTAATACCTATAGAAATTCCTAAAAATGATATTAATATTTGTAATACTATTGTAGAATTTCAGGGAAAAGAGCATAAGTGTTTGGAGTTCTTAGCAGGTATTGTAAATGGTTTGGAGGAGAGACCCAGAATAGCTTTATTTAATTTTTCTGATAGAGAGCAGTTTTTACGGAAACAGACGGTTATTGGCAAAATTACTTCAATAACCCCGGAGCGAATAGCTTCAATTACAGTTCCTAGTGTAGATATTAATAGTATTAACCCCGAATTTGAATGGACAGTTGAAAAAATCACCTCTGAATTTCAGTTTACAGACATTCCCTTGAATGATCAACAAAAAGAGAGTTTAATCCAGGTTTTATTATCCCATAGTGTCGTACTTAGTAAAGGAGATAATGATGTTGGACTCGCTAATAACATTACACATTCAATAGAATTGGAAACTAATAGACCGGTACGAGTTCCTGTTCGAAGGTTTCAGGGTCCATTGTTGCGAGAGATTGAGAAAGAATGTGAGGCCTTGTTAGAACACAACATCATCCGACCCAGCAAATCCCCCTTTTCAGCCCCTGTAGTTCCGGTCAGGAAACCCGACGGTTCACTTCGCCTTTGTATTGACTATCGTAAACTCAATGACGTCACTAAAACTGACTCATTTCCCCTTCCGAATTTAATAGACATGATTTATAACATGTATGGACAGACATAT
This sequence comes from Armadillidium nasatum, assembly GCA_009176605.1. Lineage (NCBI taxonomy): Eukaryota > Metazoa > Arthropoda > Malacostraca > Isopoda > Armadillidiidae > Armadillidium > Armadillidium nasatum. Next base: position 54,914 of record SEYY01000237.1, read on the forward strand.
TTCACGACAATAGACTTGGTTAAAGGTTACTACCAAATAGCCATGGACCCAGACAGTATTGAACAAACTGCTTTTTCCACACCCTTAGCTCAGTATGAATATCTCAAAATGCCTTTTGGGGTGAAAAACGGACCTGCGACTTTTCAAAGGGGGATGATGTTGGCTTTGGCAGGGTTACCTTGGTCCAAGGTAATGGTTTACCTGGACGATATTATTATATTGGGACAGTCTTTTGAGGATCATATCCAGACACTGGACCAAGTATTAAAAGCTTTGGAAGTTAATGGATACAAACTTAAGCCCTCAAAAACAAAATTATGTCGACATGAGGTGGATTTCCTTGGGCATAAAATCTCAGACCAGGGAATAATGCCTCTAGAGAAGAATCTTAGTGGTGTTTTAAATTTTCCTATACCTACCTCTATTAAACAGTTACGGCAATTCCTAGGCAATGGTTAATTTCTATAGACGACATATCCCAAACTGTTCATTAATAGCCAAACCGTTATCATCCCAAACCGGTTGTAAAACAATTAATTGGACGCCTGAGTGTCAAGTTGCGTTTGACCAACTGAAAGCTGAATTAATTAGTCCACAACTTTTAGGTTTTCCTAATTACAGTCCAGAGGCTTCACCTCTGGAACTACATGTTGACGCATCAAATGTAGGTGCAGGTGCGTGCCTCTCGCAAAAGCAAAATAATATCCCCAGGCCAATAGCATATATTTCCACCACTTTTAATGGGGCACAAAGAAGGTATAGTACAATTGATAAGGAGTTGGCGGCATTGAGGTGGGCGGTGAAATCTTTAAAGGCTTTCTTACGTGGAGTTAAATTTATAATATACACTGATCATATGCCCCTTGTATACTTGCAAAATATGAGTCTGGTGGATGGTAGATTGGCCCGTACCATGGAAGAATTAAATGAATTTGAATTTGAAATTAGACATATTACTGGTAAAAACAATATTATCGCTGATGCGCTTTCCCGATCACCAAGTTTGAATGTTTTGGAAAACTGTTCACCAGAAAGTATTAATAACAATAACAATTACATCCCTAAGGGATTTGAATTAATTGAAATACCAGGTGGAGGTGACGCACTATTTAAATGTTTCTCATTTTTTTTATATGGATTCATTACAAATTACCACGAAATACGAACTTTGGTGGTAGATGACTTATTAAAAAATTTATGTAAGTATAAGTTGCATGATAAGAATATCCGAAAAAAATTGCGATTGATGAGATTGGCAGGACAGGTACCTATCCCTGAAATAATAGAATCTTTTAGTCAACTGTACAAAGTAAAGGTAGCAGTATATTTCAATGACAATAATCTCCCTTGTTTATGGAAATCAGTTTTCGGGAAAGGTTTGCTCATTGCTGTGTTTGGGTGGGATTCATTATAATTATTTGTCACCTGTTGTTAATGACCAGGGCCCGGGCACTAGCGTGAATAATGTAGTCAAAATTAATATAATTCATACGTATGATAATCAGGATAAAGTGATAGATTCAGAAATAAATGAAATAGACATTCTTGAAGATCAAAAGAATTGGGTCATTCCAAGTCACTTCAACCGACAAAAAACCCTGACCCCTTTCGATTTGTATAAAAAGTGGCACACTAACAGATCTTGTTGAGAAAATATGAATGGCGTTTATTGCAGGTCTCTAGCTCATACGGTTCAGAAGATATGACCTTTGAAACTTTGGTCAAAAATGTCAATTTTCAGAGAGTAGTCCGAGGTCAAAATACAATATCTCGGCTTCTATGGCACTTAGAAGCATCGTGTAAAGACCATTTAAAAGATCTTGAATAGCAGTACAACATTTATTTAGATGATTTTGACCTCGGAGGTCAAATAAAAAATTTGACCTATTTGTTGACCTTGACCTTGAAAAAAAACCTCATCTTCGATTTTTTTCAAACTTTGCTGAATTATTGTTATATATGTATATTTTAATTTTTTTAATGAATTATTTTTGGTTTTGGCTTGGTTTAGAAAATATAAGCAATTTAATAAGTACAAATATCACATTTTTCACTTTTTTGCGATTTTTATCTCATTCAATGTATAGTTCCAACATTTCCATTTCTCTTTCTCTCTCATTAATATATATATATATATATATATATATATATATATATATATATATATATATATATATATATATATATATATATTGTAAGGGGCTGGCTGCTGCCGAGTATATTTTTCTCGTTTCAGATTGCATGGAGTATTCTCTGAGGAATATAGTCTTACCTGCTTGTTGCTTTGCTGTTATGCTGTTTGATTTTGACTGTGCTTGGGATCCACAATATTAATGTGCATGTGCCATGTCCTAGACTGGAGAGCGTGAAGGGAGATTGATATTAACATGTTTATTTGTTTAGATACGTTAATGTTATTCTTCTATGTTAAATTTATTTTTATTATTATTATTATTTATTGAGTGCACTTGGGCTAATGAAAAGTCTTATGAGCTATTGTTCCCATTTCGGGCAATAATTAAAAACAGGTTATTCTTATTCAAACAGGTTGTTATTCTCAAGAAGGCATATTACCCTTTCAAGAGTAGGTTATATTCTTTGTGTTTTTATTATTATTATTATTAATTCATTATATATTTTTAGATCATTTAAACTGAGGTGAGGCACTGGGGTAATTATTTATAATTCTCACAGGTGCCGGTCTAGGGCCTTATTGCCTAGTGCTAATCTGGAGTTATAATCTCTATACCTATCAGGTAGAAAATATAGATAAGAGACCTTAATGGTTTTTGAGATTATCATATATTTTTTTTTTTTATAAAATTTTAATATTTAATATTCACTTTGGGAAAAGAAAATATGTCAGTAGTGTGATAAATTTCACAGTAAAACGTTTTCCACTTTCAAATCTTTGGTTGTTTTAAACCATTACTCTTTTTTTTTCTCTTTATTTTGTGTATATAAAGAGGCTATCCTGTGTACTGTGAACTATAGATAATTTTATGTGAAATTGTAAGTGTAAGATCAATATATATATATATATATATATATATATATATATATATATATATATATATATATATATATATATATATATATATATATATATATATATATATCCACTTACAATATTCAATAAAATTATCTATAGTTCACAGTACACAGGATAGCCTCTTTATATACACAAAATAAAGAAAAAAAGAGTAATGGTTTAAAACAACCAAAGATTTGAAAGTGGAAAATTTTTACTGTGAAATTTATCACACTACTGACATATTTTCTTTTCCCAAAGTGAATATTAAATATTAAAATTTTATAAAAAAAAAAATATATGATAATCTCAAAAACCATTAAGGTCTCTTATCTATATTTTCTACCTGATAGGTATAGAGATTATAACTCCAGATTAGCACTAGGCAATAAGGCCCTAGACCGGCACCTGTGAGAATTATAAATAATTACCCCAGTGCCTCACCTCAGTTTAAATGATCTAAAAATAAATAATGAATTAATAATAATAATAATAATAAAAACACAAAGAATATAACCTACTCTTGAAAGGGTAATATGCCTTCTTGAGAATAACAACCTGTTTGAATAAGAATAACCTGTTTTTAATTATTGCCCGAAATGGGAACAATAGCTCATAAGACTTTTCATTAGCACAAGTGCACTCAATAAATAATAATAATAAAAATAAATTTAACATAGAAGAATAACATTAACGTATCTAAACAAATAAACATGTTAACATCAATCACCCTTCACGCTCTCCAGTCTAGGACATGGCACATGCTTATTAATATTGTGGATCCCAAGCACAGTCAAAATCAAACAGCATAACAGCAAAGCAACAAGCAGGTAAGACTATATTCCTCAGAGAATACGAGAAAAATATACTCGGCAGCAAGCCAGTTATATATTATATATATATATATATATATATATATATATATATATATATATAATATATATATATATATATATATATATATATATATATATAGAGAAAGAGAAATGGAAATGTTGGAACTATACATTGAATGAGATAAAAATCGCAAAAAAGTGAAAAATGTGATATTTGTACTTATTAAATTGCTTATATTTTCTAAACCAAGCCAAAACCAAAAATAATTCATTAAAAAAATTAAAATATACATATATAACAATAATTCAGCAAAGTTTGAAAAAAATCGAAGATGAGGTTTTTTTTCAAGGTCAAGGTCAAGGTCACCAATAGGTCAAATTTTTTATTTGACCTCCGAGGTCAAAATCATCTAAATAAATGTTGTACCGCTATTCAAGATCTTTTAAATGGTCTTTACACGATGCTTCTAAGTGCCATAGAAGCCGAGATATTGTATTTTGACCTCGGACTACTCTCTGAAAATTGACATTTTTGACCAAAGTTTCAAAGGTCATATCTTCTGAACCGTATGAGCTAGAGACCTGCAATAAACGCCATTCATATTTTCTCAACAAGATCTGTTAGTGTGCCATTTTTCATAAAAATCGAAAGGGGTCACGGAAAAAAATTGCCAAATTTTGGTTGAAGTGACTTGGAATGACCCAATTGTAAAATCATAGTTTCTTTAATTCATGCTATAAATAACAACGTCCCCGTAAATAGTTGGCCTAAGAAAATTTCTATATTTAAAAGGCATAAAAATAATTTAGTTGTTAATAATAATATATTATATTATCAAACCATGAATAATAGGGTGTTGTTCGTCATTTCAATGGATTTTTTAATTACTATCACATTAAACTTACACACCAGTTGTGCTCATGTGGGCAGAAATAAATTATTAGCTTTAATCTATAAACAATTTTGGCATCCCAGAGTTAATCAGTTAGTTTCTGATATTGTTAAATGTTGCCCTATATGCCAAAAGTTAAAAACTTATTCCTCCAATATTACCCCGCCTATGATAAAAATTGTTGCCAAACATCCTTTTGATCTTCTTGCAATGGATTTGATTCAGTTTCCTGTTACTGCTACCGGAAATAAATATTGCATAGTATTAATAGACCATTTTTCGAAATGGGTGTTTGTCATGCCAATTAAAAATAAACAAAGTTGTACAGTTGCTACAGCATTTAAAAATCATATGTTACCTTTCTTACTTCGGGTACCGATTCGGTTACTCACCGACAATGGTGCTGAATTCATATCCTCCAAATTTACCTCAGTTTTGAATGAATTTAATATAACTCATGTTAAAACCTCACCCCTACATCCAGCTAGTAATGGAATATGTGGACGATTTAATCGTAGTCTAATACAAATGTTAAAAATATTAGTGAAAGAAAGACCCCTTGACTGGGACCACCATATTGCCTCTGCCGTATTAATATATAACAACACCCGACACAGTTCCCTAAACATGTCACCATCTGATTTTTTATTACACCAGGCACATACCTCCCATACTACAACTTTTCCACAATATTGGTGTGAAGGAAGTCTAAATTTCAGACCGTTTAAAATGGGTCAGAAGGTTGCTCGCAGGGTTTTCCATAAAGGTCATCAAACATTAAATAAATTCAAGGCCAGATGGGAGGGACCCTATAAGATCACTCATATTAACAAAAATGATCTTACCTATGTAATAACCCGTTTAAATGCCCCGGGTAATCACGAGGAAAGGATTCATTTTAGTCATCTCAGAAAGTGGGTTGATGTTCCCGCTTATTTATTCCGGAATGCTATATTTCGGAATTATTTTTTTAGTGATGAATTAGTATTGGATCGGGAGGTTGCTGAAGTGGAGTCAGTGGAAGACGTTAATGCTGTTGGAAACGATATTAGGGATAACACAAACCCATATCAAATAAAGGACCATATTAATGTTAGTTCAGGGGATGGGGGGGATTCGGAAGAACAGGATTTTTTTGGGTTTGAGAGATCTCCATTAAATATTAATGTATATAGTAAATTACCTAATCTTCTAGAGAAACTTAAAGACCTTAAAGAAACTGTAGGGCTTGTTGAAAATAGGGGTAATGGAATTGAGGAGAAACGGATAATGCATGATAAGATGAACAAAAGTAGTAAAACTGTGGTATTCTCTGGGATAGAAACATTTTCTTTTTCAGGATTTTCTTCTAATGAATTACTTAGTAATACCTTAGATCTTAACCGAAATAGGTTTAGTACTCCTATTAGTAATATTATAACTCGTTCAAGTAATTCATCGAGTTTTGATTCTATAATTGTCACTACCGCTCCCTCGGACCGTTATCACAAGAACTTATTGGAAAGTTATAATGACTTTTCTTTTTTAGACGATTATTATAACCCACTGCCTGTAGATAATGCTATAGTTCAATGGCATCCTGTAGACATACCTGGGGGTTCCTTTTTGGTTCACACTTTTCAGGACATTTTACCGGAAATGAATCAGCATAATAATTCTCAAAGTTCTCCTCTCTTTCAATCTAATGACTCTTGTTTTTCTGGTACTGAAGTGTTGGAGGAGATTCCACAATTTTCCGATTTACTCAGTGTAGATAATCAAATAATTACTTATGACAGCAATGAATCTAGTCAGTCGAATGGCTCGGTTGAGGGAGAGTTCATTGAGGATGAATTGGAAAAGACTTGTATGAGTTGGGAAAATACCAATAACATAATAAAAAATAAGAATGCAAGTAATGTAGACAATCGACGTCCGCATACTCGATCACGGGGGCCTGTTAAGGATTTGCCACATGTATTAACCAAGGCAATATAGATTACCATTAGCTAGGTATATAAAATAATTGGTTCATTAATGAAAGTCAATTAATTGAAAAAATTGTAGATTTCAGACACCATGGCTTTGCTCGTTATTGGCGACAGTGAAGTTGATATGTTTGAGAGACATCATGATTTATTACGAGAAGAATGGAACGTGGATGTTCGAGCAAGTTGTAGATCTGGTAGAACATTATTGACATGTGAAGACGTTTTACACCAATGGATGACGGAAGATACCCGAGTTGTGCTCATTTGGGCCTTGACGTGCATGGCTTGGGAAATGAGGCCATTACATTCTCAAAGGCCTTATACTAGAATAGTAGAACCAAAACTGGATATGGATTTGTCAGTAGTGGGCCCAATCATGACGAATTTAGTTAATATCGCTAAGAGGGTCAATTCAAACTGTCAAGTTTTTTTAGTAATTCCAACTATAAAGGACTTATATACTTTTAATCAAAAGAAAATAATTAGGAAACATGGCATGGTGGATAAAGACATGTTGTTAAATCATCCGTATTTAAATCCACATGCCATGAGAAATCACAGTATAAAAGTATATGAACAATTTGGGAAGATTGCTACTGATGAATTTTCTTGGCCTCATAAAAAATTCTTGAAGGCTAATCATGTCCATTAATAGGTATTACAGTATGACTGGAAACAGACGTTCTGAGAATTATGTTCCTCTACACACCAGATACTTAAGGAAAGAAACAGAAATCCTTGGACTCCAAGAAATTATGACTGATGGTTTGCATGGTAATCGAGAATTCTTAAAGTGGTTCATTAAAGGCCACGATGCATTAATTCGAGGGGCATTGCAAATTGTCCCAAATCCCGGGGTTTCATTAGAAAGAACCCAAGACATTTATATCCCTCGGGAAAGGGAAGAAGATCAAATAGATAATAGACCGGAAGAAATTCCAATTGTAATCACGAATCCATCCAGAACATCAATTGATCCGGGATACTACATAAACCATGAGGTTCAACCACAAGAAGGAATATCAGGTCAAATAAATCCAAACCTGGTAGCTTCCTTGGCTGAACGAAGGGTTTATGTCATCATGCAAAATGCTATTCGAGATATTGCCCCTCCAAACCCTTCAGTACAAGATTACCTTGACGCTATTAATAGCATGTCAACCATCCTGGAAGCGGAAAAAGCGAGACTTATTAATAATTATTATTATTAAATATTAATATTAATGTATTTACGAGTGTACAATAATAAAGTATCCTTTTTTTTTTCTTTTGGGGGAGATTATAGGCTTAATGGGGAGGAATGTAGGGGTTAGGTGATAGGTTTGTTTTATTTTACTAGGTGTGTTTTATTTTACTTATTTTTCTTAATAAAAATATTTATTTGTTAATTTCAGAAAAGATTCTTTTGTTAACTTATACTCTTATACCTGTGGTATTATTGATGAAGTTTCTTTATAACCTGAAATTATATTGAAGGTTGTTGATTATTTATACCCATATTGGATTTAGAAACTGAAGATTAATCTTATCCTCAAAAAAACTTACCTGTGATATCCAGAAATACGGAATATAAGCCTTGTTACATCATCAAGGTATGGGCATAGTAATTGTATAAAGTATTGTTGTATTGAATGCATAAAAGAAGAAAAGCAATAATGGGAATGTTTTATTTTAGGCTTTTAACATTGGGATTTCATCAAGTTACCCAAAATCGTAAACAGGGAAAGTGAAGTGATTGGCCCATAGATCATCTTGCAAATTTTACCAATAAATAGTATTAATACAGTTATTGGTCTGGTTAAAGAAATTAACAACAATAGGTTGGTAATGAATAATTCATTAATGAAATTGTAAATAGTAATTCTCGGTAGGACTGTGGAATAATCCATAATAATCCAAAAATTATTTATCTTATTATTTGTAAGTTCATTGTTTTTTCTAAGGTTTTGAGTAATTTCTATAACTATTAAATAATAATAATCTATAAGAATGTTAGTATTCATAAGCTTCATAAATGTTTTGATTTCGGAATTTTGTTTTATTGCTCGTAACATGAGTGGTCCCTGAAATTGAATCTTACCGTTAGAAACTATTGGATGTGTTGATCTCAATAATTATATATAAAAAGAAAAGAAATACAACCAATAAGACTTTTCAATAGTACTTGAGCTTATATTTACCTTCTATCTGGATCTCCTCCCTACAACTGTTTTCCAACTTGATAGTATATTTCTTTCTAATTCTTCTTCCTACATCGTCGATCTTTTCTATCAGATACCTGTTTACTCCTCATACTTTTCTCACCCTCCTTTACAACGTGAAGCAAAACAAACATTAAAACAGCTACAACTAACTAAATTTCCCTGGACAATTGCCATTTACTCATAGTATCGAAGCTTTCTCAAATATATATCTTGTTCGAGTACTAGTTTATTATAGTAAAGAACCATCCTTTACATTTCGGAAATCCCAATCATAAAGATATTTGTTGTTTATTTTGTTTGGGAGGTATCCATTATAATTTGTTAACCCCTACTAAATCAAAATTATCTCAAACAGCTATTGATGCTTTATCTAGTTTCCCAATTTTATCAGCGCCAGTAGTGATACTTCATTTGTTAAATTCTGAAGATTCTGAAGATGTAAATGATGATATCTTGATAGAAAATTTCCCCACTCCATCAATAGTCACAATTGATGGAGAAGACAATAGTAATTTAGTTCCTATAGAAACTCTCCAAATCCACAATTTTTCTCTTTTAATAAATCCTCAAGATTCTGTAGAAGTCAACTATGACCCATATTATGGAATGTCAATTAAATGATCCAATTCTTAAAAGGCTAAAGAACTGCTATTAGCAAAAATCAACCCTTCTTAGGACCACTTAAAAATTTTTCAATTATGCTCGAAATTCTATTTCTATATATAATAATTATTTAATTCATAGAAATAGAAAAGACCATTATCATTATTTAGTTTCATTCAATTTTGCTTTACAGGTTGCTATTAATTAATCACCATGAATTTGCCCATATAGGCCAAAATAAGTTATATGCACTTTTAGATTGGATTATATGGCATCCAAAGTTAAGAATGATATTGTAAAGACATTTCAATGACATTGCCACCATTGTCAGCTAGGAAAAGTTTCTAATATTTACCATGCCCCTCCGATGTTAAAGATTAATACTAGATTTCCCTTTGAATTAGTAGCTGTAGACCTATTACAATTGCCAAAGTCATCTAAAGGAAATAGTTACATTTTTGTTTTAATTGATCACTATAGTAAATGGATAGCCACAGTTCCCCTTAGATCAAAACATACTTCCCTTAGTAACAGCTGCCCTAAGAAATATTCTACCCTATTTGCCATTAATACCCTCCAGACTATTATCAGATAATGCACGTGAATTCAGAGGTCCTGAATTTGAAGAACTCTTAATACTCCATAATATTAAACATATTTATACCACCCCTTATAACCCATCGTCTAATGGAATCGCAGAAAGAGTCAATCGAACTTTAATCCAATATCTCCGTGGTAACATTACGAGATCCATCAAACTGGGACATTCAACTGTCTTCAGTAGCTCTCATATATAATAACACCATCCATTCAGAAACAAAACGTTCTCCAGCTGAAATAATATTCTCTGAAGCTCATGATACCCGTCCAAACCTTCCTTGGACCCGATTCAATGAATATTGGGATGAAGGAAATACCAACTATAAATCCTTTCTCAATCGGCCAAGAAGTAGCTTTAAAATTACAATTGCCTGGAGATCGTACTAGTAACAAATTCAAGGATCGCTATCAAGGACCATTAACAATAATCAAAGTAAATAATAATAACGTAACGTACATAGTACAGTCTAAGGAAACTCAAAGATTATATAAAGTCCATCACAAGCAATTGAAGAAATGGTATAGTCCACCCGAATATCCTTAAAAACCATCCCTTATTCCATAAATTTTTGACAAAAACGACTCTAAATGATGATAACACAATTGAACGTTTAATACCTCCACCTTTACTTTTGCCTGAAGTAATAGAAAAGGATGTAGTGGATGATACCCCAATTAGCCCTGATTTGGATGAAACCGTAGATTCAGATGACGATTTTGTCGGATTTGATGAAACTGATCAAATAAATTCTTTATCACAACAACTTTTATCTCAATTACATAACAGTTTACAAATCATTGATAAAATTCATACATCTCCAATCACTCAGTTGCCACAATCAATAATAACTCCTAATGCTATGAATGAATCATTTTCTTTTCATTTAAATGAGCTATTTGCTTCTCCTACTAATTTTTCTCCTACTCCTGATTTATTCTCTTTTACACAATGCTTCTAATTCTCCTACTATCTCTACTCATTTTTCTCCTGTTAATTTGAATACTCAAGTCATGTTATCACCAGTTTCTCCACAACAATCTTCTATTATTTCATACACCCCTCTAACTATTACAAATCAGTTAGTTACTGCAGAATTATATCCTGTTAGGAGATGTTTTCGAAGATTATCATCCGAAAATATAATATTCAATTTAGAAGATTCTCAAACTTCTGTTTCTAATAATGTTATTAATGATAGATTAGTCAATTCACCTATAACTCCAACTCTAGACGATTCTTTTCTTAAAGAACATCCAATGCAAACCACAATATCCTCTCCAATTATTTCATCTTCTTCACCTACAACTGAAATCGGTAGTTGTATTATTCATAGTTTTCTACAAACATTTGATGAACAAGGTGCATTTATTCATAGCACACCAACATCTAGTAAAAAGTCTGTCCATTGGGCACCTTCTATAAAACTCGAAGAAATAATAACTCCATGTTCTGATACTGAAACAGTAGCTCAGAGAACAAGGCAGAAGAAACCCCATGTTTCTCCTGAATTGCCTTGGGTCCAAGATACTGTATTAGAAAAACGACGAACTACTAAGCCTTCCATTAAAAAGAGTAAACCTTAAATCCTCCTTAATATAAAATCCATCCTTCCAAAGAATTTATTGATGCCTTATGGAAGATGCTCTATAATTATAATGTCTTTGAAGAACGAACTCCTCATGAATCATTAATGACTAAAACGACAAACTCCAAACGAGACACCTCGACCTAAAATGATCCCTCAAGAACGAATATCAGGAGATTATAGACGTGACTTACGTTCTAAACTTTCTAGATCTTCTCATTCTTCTCCTTCCCCTTCGTTGGGAAGTAACGGAGAATTTACCTAGTACTTCGTCAGGGAAGTACTAGATAGTAGTTTACGCTGATAGGTTTAATGCTTATTCGCCCTATGTATCTAAGAAGCGTCCTGCTTCTTCATCTCATACTGTTAGTTCCAAAAGACTTCAAACATCCATTCCTATTCCGCATCCAATTCAGCGTATGACCTTAGAACAAATAGGTTTAGTTCAGGGTCGATTCAATATTTTTGCTTCTTATATGATGGCAATGACCCATCTAAATACTCCTAATATCAGTGAGGATGATATGAAAGCAATGGTTCTTTACTTCTTAAAGGACTTTTCACCAACCTAGTTTATCCAATGAATATAACTTGAGTTATCTCACAGTTCTAACTTTTACCCTTTTCCCGTCATGTTATGACGAGTGGGGGGGTATGTAAGGAATTTTCCTGTTACCCTGATCCCAAATTCATTTCCTCTAATATGTTTTAACCAACATATGTCATTAAGTATAAATTTTTTTGGTTTCAGATACTTTTCTAAAGTAATGCTTGATTTTGTTATCATTTTTGCCATTCATAATCATATCTCTTACTCTATTTTTGTTCTCAATTGCTTAATTGCATGAGTTTATATATATATATATCAAGTGTATTCAAGGATAAATCAAGGTATGCTTTCTTTACTTTATTTGTTTTCAATGAGATTTTCTTGGTAGACCCAAGCAAATAGTTAATTGGTGTTTTTAATTATTTATAAGGAATTCCAACTTTCCATAAATTGACGACTTGAATAAGATTCTTCAAAAAGTTAAAAGAAAAGACCTCAACTTTGTTGAGGTAAGTTAAACTAAGTTAGGTTTAGTTTCTATTATTAAAAGGTTTTATTATGTATATAATGTATAACACTGTTAATATGGATAGAAAGTAATCTTTTATATAGCTTAAAAAGAAATAAAATATGTTTATAGGTCCATGGTCAGGGAACCTTTGTTTCCCCATCTCATATATCCATGGTCAGGGAGCGTTTGTTTTTCCCAGATTTCCATGGTGAGGGACCTTCTCTGTGTAATAAACGTTCATGGTTTGGAGCCTTCACTGTCACATATCCTACATCCAGTTTGAGGAATTTTATTTGTGACATTTCCATGGTTTGGAACTTTACCTTACCATATATATTCAGAATACTACGAAACTACAAGCATTTCCTTTGATTACATTTATTGTAATTAGCAACACTACACAGATTTTTAGTGTTACAAGATTTCCCCTATAGTGCATTGTTTATTCACATTTACTATTATATATAATTAAATTGTATTATAATAAAACAATTTAAGTGTGGTGAACTACAGTGTCATAATTATATCTCCTTTAATATACAGAGGAGTTGGAAATTGAGTGTAAAAAGCCAATAAAGACTAATCTTCATACTATAAAAATTATGAAGGTAATAAAATTATTTTCATAAGATTGATACAACTTAGGATTAAGTGATAAAAAAATTTATAAATTTATTATTAACCTATATTTTGTTACATCATTCTCCATTGCATAAAAGAAAAACTATATTACGGTTCATATTATATTATTATTATTATTTGTGTTATGTTGTGTGTAATGTTTTACAGTACTAGTGTGCCAGCGCAGTGTATCAGTGATTGAGTGATTGAATGTGTGTATTATATTCTTATTGCTGCAATTAGTTGCAATTAACCCAGGGATACTCTTAAGTTTCAACCTCATTATAAAACCTCACATATATATATATATTATTTTATTAAATCATTATTATTATTCGTTTATTATTTTTCCCACATGTGAGTGGAAGTCTATGAGAGGAGTACTTCCTGTACACTTGCTCAGGTAATTATTTTCACCCTAATTGTTCCTCTAATACTCTCGCTTGCATGTGTGGGCATCATTATTTGTTCTAATTCTATATTTTTTTATTTTTTTTGCTTGAGTGTTGTGTCGCATGTTTACCTAACTTTAAGAAGCTTATCTCCTCTTCTGCTTTGTGACTTGATTTCAAGAGCCTTCCTATTTATCATCTCATCAATCATTTTTTTTGGAGTTAGCACTGGTACGTAACACATAGTCTTATTTTTTAAATTGGTATAAGTTCAGAGACAGTTGTAACTGTAGAAAGTTATTGAAACTTTCCTTTGGGGATATCGTTTGTTCCCAAATGGTGAGAGAGCTACATTTAGTCACTTGACTCTCGTATTCAATAATCACCATAACTTTACTTTAAACCCCCAGTTAAAATTATAACAATATATATATATATATATATATATATATATATATATATATATATATATATATATATATATATATATATATATATATATAATATAAATATTATTATATAAAATATTTTAGGTATTTATTTTAATATTAATATATATATATATATATATATATATATATATATATATATATATATATATATATATATATATATATATATATATATATATATATATATATATATATATATGTGAAATGGAAAAGCTAAAAAAAAAAAAAAAAAAAAAAAAAAAAAAAAAAAAAAAAAAAAAAAATTACCTGCTATAACTAATTTTTTTAATAAATAATTTTAAATAAAAAGGTATATATGGGAAAATATGCAAATTAATGTTTTAAATTTTTGAAAATTGAAGGTGACAATTAAATGGGTAAAAACTAACCACTTCCACTGAGTAAAACTAACCACTGTATATTTAAAAGTGGCTTTTCAGTAGTGCTTTTTATTAATACAGATGAGTAATACTAGTTTTATAATTTTCAAAAATGAAATTTAAAGGGGGGGGGGGGAAATTTGACTAAAATATTCAACAAAAATTAGACATGGATTGGAACAAATTTTATACGAAATTTTTAGTACATTCCCTTTGTAAAAATGACTTGATAATTGACCTGTAGATGGTTAAATCATCAATATACATTTTGTTAAATTGAATTTTTCATGTCTGCCACCCAAAAAAGTTACAAGCCCATGAATATCATAATCAAGAAAATTCTTTAAAAAAATTTTAAAAAATAAAAATATTTTTTTTTTTTTTTTTTTTTTTTTTTTTTTTTTTTTTTTTTTTAAATATTTTTTTTAAAATGAAAATTTTTTTTAAAAATTCACTTAAAATCTTTTAAAATACAAAAAAAAAATTTTTTAAATAAAAGATGTTTAACATGCCCAACTATACAACCTCTGAAAAGTTTATTATACCTAACCATTTTATTACAATATATTAGAAAATTGTCAAATTATTTTTTTTCCTATGTACAGTAGCAAAATGGTTTAGTATACAAAAAAAAAAAATTTCGAAATAAAGAATATTTATCTTGCCTTTCAGAACAACATTCAAAAAAATTTTTTTTCAAGTCCATTTTAGAGTTGTGCACAGTAAAATTTTTACAAATTTTCCATGCACAGCAACAAAAAGGTTGAGAATAAAAATAAAATTTTTGATTGTTGTAGTTAGGCAAAATACAAACTTTTATATTCAGAAAATTTTTTTTGTATACCTAACCAATTTGGAGCTAAGCATGGGAAAATTAAAAATTTTCTGGTGTACAGCACTAATATGAATGGATACACATAAAAGAAAAGCAAATTCTTTCAAAATATTTAAGCTCCGAATATGAAACAACTGTCTTCTGACTGTCAATTAATTAATTTAATTTAGTATTTACTAATTTTTGCGTGTAGCCATTACTATTTTTCTTTAAGCAGAAAAAAATAGACCTATATTCTTATAAGTATCTCTACAAATTGATTCATATATATATATATATATATATATATATATATATATATATATATATATATATATATATATATATATATATATATATATATATATATATATATATATATATATATATATATATATATATTTTTTTTTTTTTATTGAGATTTATTCAATTGTAAGGAAGGAGAAGAATAGCCAACATTCACTAAATTAATGATTATATGCATTTTCTCAAAAAATATTTCAGAAAATTACAGATCTTTTATAATAAAAGTTTAAAATAAGTACAAAAATTAAAAAATTTCTGATTCATAATAGTTATTCAACAGGTTTACCTAGGTAAGTTTGAAAAAATTTCACATAAAATAATCAATTTAACCTGTATTTACATATGTCATTGTTATTTTATTGCTATGTACCAAACTTATATCATTTAGATACATCATTTCAAAATTATTATTTTGCTTATACTTTCAGTCAATATGGCTAAAAGATCAGCTTCTTCAGTATTGGAGTACTTTACAATGTTTCAGGATAGGCTCAAAATAGCTAAATGTAACATCTGCACTCAGGAAATTAGAAGAGGACCTCTGTGTGCCACAAGCAAAAAATTTTCAACCAAATCTTTATGAGAGTATCTAAAATCAAAACACAAAGATGAACATTCACTAGCAGAAAAGGAGCTATCAAAAGAAACAGAAAATTTTGAAAAAACAAGAAAAAAATCTTTATTCACTTTTTTTGTTTTAAAATTTTTTATTGACTGATTGAGCTGAAATTTTCATTGTAAACGCATTTTTTTCACCTGAGTTCTAAGTTGATTTCGAACTTTTTTCTGAGTCTATAACAGTCTGAAAGCTATTTGGACCAAAAGTTGAAAAAAAATAAATAACTGGGTCAAACCACTGGTCCACATGAGCTGAAAATTTAACTGAATAATCTTAGACCCATTTTCTTGCATTGGTAGGAACATATTTTTGATATCACGTCTAGAAAAATTTGAAAAAAAAAAAAAAAAAAAAAAAAAAAAAAAAAAAAAAAAAAATTTTTTTTAAAAAAATTTTTTTTTTTTTTTACCTATTAATTTTTTTATTTTTGGATATTATTTAGTGCATTATTAAATGTTATTTATTTGAAGTGAAATATAGCCTCTCAAACTTTTAGAATTTTTGAAATTTGGTCAAAAAAAGACCTTTTGAAGGCTATATCTCGAAACCAACAAATCATATCAAAGTATGGAGAGGAATTTGTAGTCCTATCCCTTTTATACACCCACCAAACATAAATGTTATAGTTGTATTTTATTTTTTTGTCCGAAGTTATTTTTTCAAAAAAATTTATTTTTCGATGGTTGTTCAGTTTTTGGATTGTAACATTTTTTCTATAACTTTGGGAACAAAAATGTTAGAAGCTTTTGTAGCAAATAGAATTCTAATTATACAGACCTAATTTCAGGTTATTTAAAAAGTGGTTTGGCCCCGCCATTCATTTGAAAAAGGGTCAAATTTCACCTAAAAACTTTCATAATTATAGACTCGGAAAAATGCTAGAAATGGACATTTTTCACCAGGAAAAAAACAATTTACACTGAAAATTAATTTTTTTTAAATTGGACTGTCCCCTTAAGTATAATTTGCCATTTTAACCCCATTTTCATTTTAAGATGAATGTTAAAGATATGTTCAATTTGTTCTACAGATTGTTGTCTTGCATTTTAACATTTAGTTACTGAAAATGAATGTGATAATGTAAAAAAAAATTTTTATATATCGAAAAGAAATGATATTCATATGATATTCAAGAAGTTACCGTAAAAGAGGCCTAACCTACACAAGAACCACATCCGACCCCAATGTAAATAAACCGCAAACTAAAATTCTTTTAGGGATATAGTATCAATTGAAATAAAATATTGACAATATCGATATAAAAAATATCGAAACTCAGAAACAATCTCTACCTAAGCCCCATATATCAAAGGTCAGACAACTTTACATATTATATATATATATATATATATATATATATATATATATATATATATATATATAATATATATAATATATATATATATATATATATATAAAGCATTATATCACAAATAAGGTATTTTATTTTTTAAGCGCTGAGACAGTTCACCAGGTTAGGCCTATTCACCAGCCATAGGTATAGATTTACCCTTCAAGTCAAGGTTTGTTTGATCTTTCAAATTATTAAATCTAACAAACTAGGTCAACTTAACCTAACCTTGAATTGAAGGGTAAATCTAGGCCTAACCTGGCAACTGCTGGCTTTTTTTTATCATAAATAAAAATTATAACTAGCTTATAAATATATTGCTTCAATATATATACATATAAAATTTATTTCATGGTCTATTTTCGTTTTCTGCTTAAAAATAGTAATGGCAAAGTCTAAAAATTGCTAAATACTGAATTAATTAACATAGTCAAAAGTTATTTTCACATTCAGAGCATAAATATTCTTATTAAATTTCTTTATTTTTCTTTTTATATACTTTTACTTTTCCGTGCTTATAGTATGTGCAATGCACTTCAACATATTTTGTTTGTATACTTTTTAATATAATGAAAAAATACAGCCATTGTGATGAACTAAACTATTACCATATATATATATATATATATATATATATATATATATATATTATATATATATATATATATATATATATATATATATATATATCAGAACTATATAAAAATAGAAAATTTACTCAAAAAATCCTAGACTATAGACAAGAATATAAATCAAATATGAATTTAGGTGTAATTTTAACTTTTAAAAAGTTTTAAACATTTAAACTTTATGACTTAAAAAAAAAAAAATATAAAACTCTTCCTAGGATAAGCCAATAATATCTCTGGAAGTTAACATTTTGAAGTACTGTCACATTTCTCATGAGGTAAACACCTATTTTGTTTTCAAGGCCACCACTTAAAAATTTTCATTGATTTAAGGATAGGTAGGCTACTCTACCACACAAATGATTCTCATGATATTAGAATAGTTTTATTTTTTGTAATACCATGTAATGTTTATAATTTTTCATAAGTTTATTTCAGAAACCAAACTGCTTTCTAGAACATTACACAAAAAGAGTTCAAAAAATTTATTGTAAAGCCATTTAACCAACAAAACTTACCATAATGAATTATTTAATCCTTCAATATTGAAGAAAACAAAGAGACCCCAAAGTTAGACTTAAACTAACTCCTAAGGTCAGGCTATACTTAGAATTATTTTAAATTATTAAATGCTAGGGCTTTATATTCTTTTTCAAAACATCCGAAATTAGGCTAGCCCAGTTAGTTTTGCCCAGGCCTTAACATTAATCAACTTATAAATTTTCAAAATGCACATATTTAGCTTGAAATAATGCTTCCAATATCATAACAAGTGACTAGTCTATCATTAATAATTACATTATACACTCGTTTCAATTGATAACAATAATTTAATAGCCGCTATTAAGGTAATCATTGAACGGATGGGCACAAAAAGGCCTAACTAGCAATCAAGGCTGTTTTTGATGCATTCCAAGCAGGGCGGCTAGTGTCAGGAAAAATATTTTTTCAGGATTACCAATCTCATAGTACATGAAATGATTTTTAAATTTAAAAGACAAAGTATAAAGAAAAGAGTTTTTTGACATATATAAAACAAGAATATTTTTCCCATGATCTTTTACTTGTATTAAACTCATTATTTTTAAACTATATTAAAAATAGGTTTCCTTAAGTCTATAAGTAGTTTTGACAATTTTCAATGGATTAACTTATGTTAACATTTTCTTAATTTAAAAATTAAAATCTATAAAGATCAAAGTTCTGTTTTCTAAGACCAACTTGAAATTAAAATA
Source organism: Armadillidium nasatum (assembly GCA_009176605.1). Lineage (NCBI taxonomy): Eukaryota > Metazoa > Arthropoda > Malacostraca > Isopoda > Armadillidiidae > Armadillidium > Armadillidium nasatum. The sequence goes on from SEYY01000237.1 coordinate 74,497, forward strand.
TAATACCTTGGTACATTTAATGTATATTTGTAGAATTTGTGTGCAAAAATAGACAATAAAATATCTAACAGATTGTATTTAATATAGGGAATAGGGACATTCTTTTATTGCCTAATTAGAATCAGGAAATGAATGGTAAATGTATAACTCCGGAATTTTATCTAGAGAAAGAACTGATTAAGAATGACTTAGTAGGACCAAACTGGACTATGGATAAAAATTTTGCTTATTCAGCGAGTATTGATTACTTAATCTCAGGTTTGGCATAATTAAAGTCAAATTACATAAATCTGTTGATTTTTTAAGGTGATTTTTTTAATTCTTTTATTTCATTTTATCTATTTATTCTTTAAATAACGTCACTGTCTTCACATTATTTTTGTTCCTAATATCATAAGAGAACATGGGAAGAAAGAAAATAAATTAAAATTAATATAAATCTTAAAATCATCATCCAACGATAATTTAATAAATTATTAAAACCGGCAACAGTTTTCCTTTAAATTCTAACCTTAGATATTTATTGCAAAAGGGAGATGTGGTGTATAAAATTCATAAATTTTAATAGCGTTATTTTTTCCAATTTAATTATGTTTTATTTTCATTTTATCTTTAATTAATTATTTATTCATTTATTTTTATTTTTCATTTTTTTTTTTGCAAGCTGTACGAGTAAGACAGAGACGGAGCAGCTTTTCCTAATCACATTTAATTTAATTAACTTATCCCATAGAAATATGCATTAGTGTAGAGGTGAATAAAAAAGGAATCAGACAGTATGATAAATCTTAGAGTTGAAATGCGTCAGCAATTCACTCCCCTCCCACCTTAAAATGAAAATTTTGTAAAAATTTGATTCAATCGAACCAATTCGCTAAAATTTAATTAATATTCTACTTCTAAGTTTTAACTGTCTCTATTTTCTTTTGCTCTAATTAGAGAAATTAATTTATTTTTCTTCAAATATCATAATAATGTAATAATAAATATTAAATAGCAATACATAACCATAAAATACTTTAAAAATAATAATATAATATTGTTTACTCAATTTCTTTAGAAGTTAAACTTTCAGTACAGGGAGTGGTTCTATCAGTCGCATTTTTTGTAATTTTTATATAAAAAAAAAAAATTTTTTTAAATTACTTTTTTTTTTTTTTTTTTTTTTTTTTTTTTTTTTTTTTTTAATTAAGCTATTTAACTAATTACATTTACATATTTATAATTAGTTATTTATTATTATTTATTATTTCTATTTAGATATCTATTATTACTTAGGCGGATATGCCTACTAATAAAAAAAATTACTTATAACTAATAAAAAGATAAAGCAACAAAAAATCATGATTTCTTTTTTATTTTTTTATTTGATTCATATATTAAAAAAAAAAAAGTTACAAACACTTCTTAAACCTCCGAAAAGTTATTTAAAATGAGATTTTAATAAAAAAGGAAATAGACATTTCAATGACTGCATCTTGGAAACTTGTCAGAGCAGGGAAGCTAGTTAAGGACAGAGATGAGAAACTTAAAGATTCTACAAATTTTTCTGTATCAGAAACCCAGATGGTAAAGTTAGAAGTGTGAAGAAACAGGATAATAGGCTTACTATCAATGTGTGAACTGTTGATAAAAAAAAGGTAAAACGAAATAAAGTAATGACTAAAATTGAATAAGTCGAGTGTCTTTGTGGGAAGAAAAGGAGCTCACCTACTTTGTCAGGATTCTCAAACTTTTACTTGCTCCACATAGAAACTCTACAGATAATTGACAAATATGAAATGTAACTTTCTTATCCAACAAGTTGGATGTTATTTTTGTATAATATATATATATATATATATATATATATATATATATATATATATATATATATATATATATATATATATATATATATATATATATATATATATATATATATATATATATATATATATATATATATATATATATATATATATATATATATATATATATATATATATATATATATATATATATATATATATATATATATATATATATATATATATATATATATATATATATATATATATATATATATATATATATATATATATATATATATATATATATATATATATATATATATACTATATATATATATATCTATTGATGTATGGTGTAGTTAGGGAAATGGAGATAGAAGGGAAGGGTATTAGGATGATAAATATTTAGGGTGAATGGGATGTGAACGTTTTACTTTTTGCAGATGATGCGGTGTTGGTGGCAGAATCTGGAGAAAAGTTGAGAATACTTGTGAGAGAGTTTGAGGAGAAATGTACAAACATGAGATTGAAAGTCAATCTAGCGAAGAGTAAAGTTATGAGGATTGGAGGTGGGGATGAGGAGATGTGGAGGGAAGAATGGAGCGTGTAGAAGTGGGGGGAAAGGAAACTTGAGGGGGTGGATGAATTCAAATATCTAGGAATGTTAGTGGAAGGTAAAGGGAAAATGAAAAAAGAAATAAAGAATAGAGTGGTAGAGGGAATGAAAGTGTAGGGTCCTAAGAGAAATATGAAAGAAAGCAAAATTTTCGAAAAAAATAAAGATAAGAATGTTTGAATGTATGTGCTTTACCTGTAATGTATGGGTGTCGAACATGAATGTTAAGTGCTCGAGCGAGGAAAAGTTTGAATGTCTTTGAGATGAAAGGTTTGAGAGCGATATGTATATTGAGGAGGATTGATAGGATTAGAAATGAAAGAATAAGGAAGATGTGTAGATGGGAGAAGGGTATAGTGGATAGAGCGGAGGAGGATGTGCTAAAATGGTTTGAACATATGTGTTGAGTGAATGAGAACAGGATGATGGGCAAAGTACTTAGATCCGAGGTGGATGGGAGTAGGAGGAGGGGTAGACCAAAGTGGAGATGGATGGATGGAGTGAGAGAAATTTTGGGTGGAAGGAATTTGAGTTTAAAAGAGGGTAATAGACTTGCGGAGGACAGAGTGAGATGGATGGCGGTGGTGAAAGGGGATGAAAGCTAGGAATGGGTATGCTTGTGAGGTAATTGTGGCTGACACCATCCCCACGAAAGTGAGGAAAGGTGATAAGGGGAGGGTCCAATCTTAAAAAAAAAAAAAAATAAAATAAATATTATTTGACCGACTGAGCTGAAATTTTCAAGTTATATGCATTTTTTCTCAAAGTTCTAAGTTGATTTCGAAAGTTTTTCTGAGTCTATAACGGTTTGAAAGTTATTTGGTGCAAAAGTTGAAAAAAATGAATAGCGGTTTCAAACCACTGGTCCACATGAGCTAAATATTTAATTGAACAATCTTAGCTCCAATTTCATGCATTAGTGGGAACAGATTTTTGATTTTACGTCTAGGAAAAAAGTTATAAGCAGTCGAATTTTGTTTTGAAAAAATATTTGCAAAAACCTACCCTTCCGGAGAAATAAATTATTCACAAAAAAAAAAAACGCTACCCACTAATTTTTTTTTTATTTATTGTTTAGATAATGGATAGATCTACAACTTTTATTTAGTGCATTATTAAATGTTATTTGTTTGAAGAAAGATATAGCCTCTCAAACTTTGGGAATTTTTGAAAATTGGTCAAAAATGGACCTTTTTTGAGGGGTTATATCTCGAAACAAACGAATCGAATCGAATAAAGTATATAAAGGAATTTGTAGCCCCATCCATCCTCTATACACTCCACCAAAATTAAGAAATGTAGTATTTGCAGTTTTTTTAAAAATATTTTTGTCCGAAAAGGTGGATTTTTCTTTTTCGATAGTTGGTAAGTTTTGGGTCTATATCATTTTTTCCTATAAATTTTTAAACAAAAATCTGTTAGAAGCTTTTGTAGCTCATAGAATTTTAAATATACAGTCCAAATTTCAGTTATTTCCGAATAGTGGTTTGGTCCCACCATTGATTTGAAAAAAGGTCAAATTTCCAACAAAAAAAAAAACTTATTTACAGTTATAGACTCAAAAAGGGCTAGAAATGGACTTTTTTCAGAAAATTTCAGCGAAATCGTTCAAAAACGTAAAATATTTTTTTAAGATTGGACAGTTCCATAAGTGAAATATATATATATATATATATATATATATATATATATATATATATATATATATATATATATATATATATATATATATATATATATATATATATATATATATATATATATATATATATATATATATATATATATATATATATATATATATATATATATATATATACAGTCGGTTGTCATGGAAAAGATATGGCTACATGTCAGTCACAATGTAGCTTTCTTTTCATTGTTAGCAATATTGTTTTCCAAAGACGAGCCTGTTTTATTGTTGATACGTAATGGGAGTACAAATTTTTCATATGTGTGATAGAGGAGCTTGAATTAAAGTTTCCACAATCTGTAATTTCAGAGAAGTTGACAGTTTCATGTTTGACAAAACAATGCTCCTAATACACTGTCTATACAGAATCGAAAGAGCCAAGATCAATCATCTTCTAATGTGTCGAAGCGTTTAACATATTGACCCAGAAAATCCCTTAAAAGTTATCATCTCTGGTTGAACTGTCCCTAAC
>SEYY01000238.1:0-2500 GCA_009176605.1 Armadillidium nasatum
AAAAATATATAAGTTCTAATGATAATTAAAAATATTACTCCTCCTTTAATAAAACATTTAAACGTAGTGATCATTCTTGTAATATTTTGTCAATGGGTAATTCTTAGTTCCATAGAGTAATAGCAATTTAATTGAATTATTGCTTATTGAAATTGCTTCCTAGTTAATTTGTGTTATTCGTTGCTAGAAATGTATTTGTGATATTTAATTCTAGAAATGTTCTTCCTTGTTATATTAACACTCATGGTCTTACAAACATATGTTAAAGGTTTTGTGTCGATTAATTTTATGCTACTAAAAAAAAAACACCGGAAGCAACATGATTGTTTAGAGTGCCTCAGAAATTCAACTCATTCGTTCTATTAAGGGATCATGATCGGCAAAGAGTCAGATTTTAGCTATTTTTCCAAAAATCTTGTGATCGTAAGTAAAGAAAGACCTCCCACCCTTTTATGAGGATATTTCTGGAGGGATGAGCTTCATTTTCCATCTATATTTGTTGATGAAGGCAGTTTCATTCGTTTTGGGTATACTGGGCCCAGTATTCGTACTCTTTCATAATCGATTATGATATCAGACTTGATCTATTATCTTCATATTTATTTATATAAATTTATTTATTCCTTCTTGACAAGGAACTTATTGGAGGAGTAATTTCTCCCTTCATATGGTATTATAGTTTATTTGAAGAGAATCAAACTGTAATATTTTTTGAAAGGTGTTTAAAATGTTAGTGATTCCATTAATCCAAAAGTTTTGTATGTTTAATGTTTACTTTACTTTTGAGAGTGTGCTTTAGGCGAGAATTTTTTATCTTTAATCATTAGTCAAGACTTTTATTTATTAAGATGTAATTAAATTGATTTTATCATTTCATATTTTATGAGATTATACTCGTATATATATATATTATATATATATATATATATATATATATATAATATATAATATAATATATATATATATATTATATAATATTTATATATATATATATATTTATATATTTTTTTTTTTTTTTTTTTTTTTTTTTTTTTTTTTTTTTCTTTAAAAAAAAACAAACAAACAGTAAGAATAAGAATTATTTTTGAGTCATATCCCATTCCGAAATTTCCCTTAAAATTCATCTACTCTTGAAGTTTTAATAAATCTTTAAGGTAAACTTTGTAGGCATATGCACGAGATTGGCAAATAAATTTACCTTTAAATGAATATGTTTAGGAGTGTATAAATGCATTACCTATATATATATATATATATATATATATATATATAATATATATATATATATTATAATATATATAATATATATATATATATATATATATATATAATATATATATAATATATATATATATATATATATAGTATATATATATATATATATATATATATTATATATAGTATATAGCGCCTGTCCTCGTTCAGCTCTACTCCCTTTGCCTTAATACTAATACTTTTCCTCTATGCTGGAAGCGTGCGTTTGTTCAACCGATCCCGAAAAAAGGTAGCCGTTCTGACCCTTCTAACTATCGACCTATAGCTCTCACTTGTGTTCTATCTAAAATTTTTGAAACTCTCCTCAACTCTCATTTCCTGGATCATTTGGAGTCTCATTCTCTTCTTTCTGATCACCAGTATGGCTTTCGACGCTCGAGGTCAACTGGTGACATACTTTCCTATCTTACTGATCTATGGTCTTCTGTCCTTAGGGACTTCGGGGAGTCTTGTGTGGTGGCGCTTGACATTTCCAAGGCTTTTGACCGGGTGTGGCATGTGTCACTGCTCTCCAAGCTCCCTTCCTTTTGGGTTCCTCCTTCTCTTTGCTTAATAATATCTAGTTTTTTCTCATATCGTTACATTTCGGCACTTGTAGATGGAGCGACCTCTTCCTCCTTTTATGTCAACTGTGGTGTTCCTCAGGGTTCTGTTTTATCTCCAACCTTATTCTTACTTTTCATTAACGATCTTCTCCACTGCACTTCTAACTCTGTTCACTCTAATGCTGATGATTCAATTCGCACTCTTCTACTCATTTCAAATCTGCTCCCTCTTTTGCTTCTAGAGTTGCTTCTCGTCTTCAACTTTCCAATTCTATTCTTGCCGATCTCGATGGGATTTCCCGGTGGGGTCATAGCAACCTTGTAAAATTCAACTCTTTAAAAAGCTCAACTTCTTCACATCTCCCACTCAAAAACACCTCCTAACTTTCCTATCCTCTTCGATGGCTCTCCCGTCTCACCTGTAAATAACATTAACATTCTTGGTCTAAACATAAACAACAAACTATCTTGGAAACCCATATCACAATGGTTGCTAAAGCGGCCTCTAAGAAGCTGGGAGTTCTGTTCAGATTGCGAGAATTTTGTGTGGACGTAGGAAATCCCAGACTATCCCGTTGTGGTACCTCTTTTTTTCCATCCACCTCTATTCTGAGGAACTCTCTACATTTATCTATTTTTCCTTCTGTATTTAACCTTCCACTCTTCAAGGCTTCCGTCTG
>SEYY01000238.1:7500-15000 GCA_009176605.1 Armadillidium nasatum
ACATATTAATTCCACGGATAATAGTGGATATTAAGTAATAACTACTGCACTGCGTACTTGGGATAAGAGCCTTGGCCAAGCTAACCCTACGCCCAAGTTGTGGTCGGGGAGACATTCGAGAGCTTTTCACTAGACGAAATGTCAGTAGAAGTTCCGAATAGTCTCCTTTTGAACCATTCGTGGTGTAGCGGTTAGCACCATGGACTTCCTTCCATCTTATGGGCCCAGGTTCGATTCCCCAAGCAGTTAAATGAATTATACATATTAATTCCACGGATAATAGTGGATATTAAGTAATAACTACTGCACTGCGTACTTGGGATAAGAGCCTTGACCAAGCTAACCCTACGCCCAAGTTGTGGTCGGGGAGACATTCGAGAGCTTTTCACTAGACGAAAAGTCAGTAGAAGTTCCGAATAGTCTCCTTTTGAACCATCGGTGGTGTAGCGGTTAGCACCATGGACTTCCATCTTATGGGCCCAGGTTCGATTCCCCAAGCAGTTAAATGAATTATACATATTAATTCCACGGATCATAGTGGATATTAAGTAATAACTACTGCACTGCGTACTTGGGATAAGAGCCTTGACCAAGCTAACCCTACGCCCAAGTTGTGGTCGGGGAGACATTCGAGAGCTTTTCACTAGACGAAATGTCAGTAGAAGTTCCGAATAGTTTCCTTTTGAACCATCGGTGGTGTAGCGGTTAGCACCATGGACTTCCATCTTATGGGCCCAGGTTCGATTCCCCCAGCAGTTAAATGAATATATATATATATATATATATATATATATATATATATATATATATATATATATATATATATATATATATATATATATATATATATATATATATATATAATGTAGTACATTTATATGCTACTCATTATGTACCCTTTATTGCAACTTTTGTCAGTTTATTTGAAAATGAAAGTGGCACATAAAACCCATTACAATACTAAGCTAAACTATCAAAGCATTTTACAATATTCTAGAACGGTTATTTTCACCAATTTTGTGATATTTGTATTTTTCCTATCGTCAGTAGCCCTTTGGACGCGATAACCTTTCCTTAGAGTAGTAAAAGTTCCGATACATGCCCAGTAAGAGCTTCTGGTGCTATTAAACCATTAATTGTTTCCCGTAGGTTTTATTCTCTCTCTCTCTCTCTCTCTCTCTCTCTCTCTCTCTCTCTCTCTCTCTCTCTCTCTCTCTCTCTCTCTCTCTCTCTTTTTATGAATGTTCTTTTGACCTCATTCTTCCTTATTTCGATAGAAAACCTCTCTCCCCTCTTTTCCTCCCCCTCCCACCTTCTTCCCCTACCCCTCTCCCTCCCTCCTTCTTCTCCTACCCCTCCCCTTCCATAGATAAAAATATTACCCAAACAACTCTCAAAAATATTTATCACTTTTCCATTGTTACGGAAGCAAATATTGATGAGAGATTTATTGATGAATTTCATCAGTTCTTTTGAAAAAGAAATTATCCTTTGATTATCTATTTGATATTATATGTTCATTTTCACTTAATCTTTTTTGATATATATATATATATATATATATATATATATATATATATATATATATATATATATATATATATATATATATATATATATATATATATATATATATATATATATATATATATATATATATATATATATATATATATATATATATATATATATAGGCTTAGGTTAAGAAGCTTTCTGACCTTATGTATCGATATTTTTATATCGATATTTTGAAATTTCGGTTTTAATATCGCAGCAACGTTCTTGTATAGGTTAGGCCTCTATTTTACGGCAACTTCGATAGTTCAGGTTATGATAAGTCGAACTAAGTACGCTAGAAAACTAAATAATAATAATTATAAAAATAATTAGAATAATAGGCATACATGAAATGAAAACTAAATAATAATAACAAATATCAAAAAATTTGAATTTCCATATCGAAGTTTCGATATCTTGATATTTTCGAATATCAATATTTTCCAAATATCGAAGGTCAGAAATCTTCTTATCCTTTACCATATATATATATACATATATATATATATATATATATATATATTATATATATATATATATATATATATATATATATATATATATATATATATATATATATTATATATATATATATATATATATATATATATCAGATAATTTTGCGCCTATAATATAATAAATGATAATGGAAAAATAAATAATAAATCTTCATTATAAGGTCCGGAAAATTTCCACTTATAACAATCTAAAATATATATATATATATATATATATATATATTAATATATATATATATATATATATATATATATATATATATATATATATATATATATATATATATATATATATATATATATATATATATATATAATATATATATATATATATATAATATATATATATATTATATATATATATATATATATATATATATATATATATATATATATATAATATATTTTTTTTTTTTTTTTTTTTGATATTATAATATGGCAAAGGCTGGAGGCCTACCGAATTCCACTGGAGTTGGAAAAACACTATCCTGGTCGATGGTGGCCAACATGTCCAGATACACGGCGTTTGAAAGTATGCAAGTCAAAGGAAGTTGGAAAACAGATAAAGGGAGTTTGTTCCAGACTTTACCAGTAGTAATATATGTAAGATTGAGCATAGCGGTTAAGTCTGGGGTCGAAGAATTGGACAGAGAAAGGATGAGACTATGAAGAAAGTCATGTCGCCCGGGCTCTTCTCAATGGAGGAGGCATGCAACCAGAGAGTTCGGAAGAGCAGTGTAAGTTGTGATAGCGATAGTACAGAGAGTAAGAGCAGGAGAGTTCATGAGACGAAATACCCTAGACTCCACCTTCTCAAGGAGAACTGTGTGAGTGGAGCCACCCCAGATGTGTGTGTGAAGCATACTCCATACAGGGACGAACAACACCCCTATACAGAGCAAGCAACTGGGTTGGCGTGAAGTAATTCTGAAGGCGCCTCGGAACACCAAACCTCTTAGAAGATTGCTTAGAGAGAGAAATAATGTGATTTTTCCAAGAAAGATCACGAGAAAAAGAAATACCGAGAATATTAAGAACAGACGAAGGTTTGAGTTGTATGTTTTCAAAGAAGATATCATAGTTGTGTGGAAGATAGTGTCGAGTGGAGAGATGTAGGAACTGAGTTTTTGAGGCATTGAAAACAACCATGTTTTCTCTGCCCCAATTGGAAATACGCGAAAGATCAGTGGTTAGTTGCTCCAAGTCTACTCTTCTCAAGCCTAATAACTGCTGTTGGGATAGACGCCTTTCAAACTGAAAGGAGTAATGAAGTGTGGAGTCTTCGGCATAGGAGTTGATAAGAGATGAAGTAATAGAAAGAAGATCATTAATGAAAAGTAGAAAAAGTGTTGGGGATAGAACAGAACCCTGAGGAACACCACTGTTAATTGGTTAAAAGGATGAACGCTGGCCGTCTACAACAGCAGCTATAGAACAACTGGAAAGGAAATTTGAGAGAAGATCACACAAGGAATGATAGATATCGAAAGAGGGGAGTTGGGAAATCAAAGCTTTGTGCCAGACCCTATCGAAGGCTCTCGATATGTCCAGCGCCACAGCATGGTGTACTGTTCTCACATTTGGTGGACCCCTGATCCACCTTTCTTTTGGATAAAGTTGAGTCTAAGGCTAAAAGATTAATAAACTTGACGTTGGTGCACTGTATCTTTCATTTAGGTACTTCAACGGCAGTTGCTTGAGTAAATTGACCTCTCGCATTCCACCACCATTGCGTCGCCCTCATAACGCAAGGTGTTCCATGCTTAAGCGCGAATTTTGTGTAGATATATTAAACCCCCAGGCTTGTCCGTTGTGGTGTCTCCTTCTTTCCAGCAACTTCTGTTCTGGGCAACTCTCTGCCATCATCTGTTTTTTCCTGCTATATTTATTCTTCCTCAATTTAAAACCTGTATCTGCACTCACTTGAGAGATTTGCGTTAGGCTGGGATTGGGTGGATTTTCTTTTACTTTGCATTTCTGTCCCCTCCTAGAAGAACGGCTCAGCCCATGGATGATGCAACTATATAAATATATATATTTATATATATATATATATATATAATATATATATATATATAATATATATATATATATATATATATATATATATATAGTATATATATATATATATATATATATATATATATAATATATATATATATATATATATATATATATATATATATATATATATATATATATATATATATATATATATATATATATATATATATATATATATATATATATATATATATATATATATATATATATATATATATATATATATATATATACTAATAAGTATATATATATATATATATATATATATATATATATATATATAATATATGGGATGAACTCATCTCCAGATTCCTTAAAACTGAATTGTTTTATTTTATTGTAAATGTATTTTAATTGATCCATAAATTGAATAGTATTTGGAAACTTTTAAACTGGCAACTATGGTTCTAGATGATGTTGTCGGTGAGAGGATTTTTTGAAAAATTGTCGGTACTGGAACTGTTTTTTGTATATACTATTTTTGATACATAGAGTACAACTGGTATTTTGTATTGTTGTGCCTTATTATCTGAGTGGTTTAAATAATAAAGTGTCTAACTAAAATTTTCTGATAATAAATAAATATTGTTGTTGTTGCAGTGAGTTTTGATTGACTTGTAATTCTTATGTATTAGGTAATCATTTGTGGAAGCTGAATCTTGAACTAGGTCACCATAAGTAAAAAGACCAATTGCAAAACCTCACAGCCTCCCATATATATATATATATAACTATATATATATATATATATATATATATTATATATATATATATATATATATATATATATATATATATATATATATATATATATATATATATATATATATATATATATATATATATATATATATATATATATATATATATATATATATATATATATATATATATATATATATATATATATATATATATATATATATATATATATATATATATATATATATATATATATATATATATATATATATATATATATTATATATATATATATATATATATATATATATATATATATATATATATATATAATATATATATATATATAGATAGTACAAATTTCTACTCGGAACGTAGGGCCCTTATCAGTTCTAGTTTGATAATACGGACAAGAAAAGTCTTTTCTCCTCTATTTTTTTCAAACTGGACCTGATGAGGGCTCTACTTTCTGGGGATGAAACGTTGTCCTATTTATGTTCATTGGTTTTAAAGTTTTGCATATATATATATATATATATATAATATATATATATATATATATATATATATATATATATATATATATATATATATATATATATAATATATATATATATATATATATATATATATATATATATATATATATATATATATATATATATATATATATATATATATATATATATATATATATATATATATATATATATATATATATATATATATATATATATATACTGTAATTTTGTGGAATTAATTTGTATACTTTTACTTCTGCTAATGACGATTCGAACCCCGGCCTCTAGATGGTAAGACATTGCGCTAACATTACACCCAAGTTGTGGAAGGAGGATTCCGCTGGGACTGTCTACCCTGACGTTTATTCAGGCACAGTTCTAGCGGATTCGTTTTTGTACCATCAATGGTGTAGTGGTTAGCGCAATGTCTTACATCTAGAGTTTCGAAAAAGTAATAAAGAATAATATATATATATATATTATATATATATATATATATATTATATATATTTATTTTTATTATAACTTATTGTTTTAATTTAAACACATTATTATTATTATTATTATTATTATTATTATTATTATTTTAGTATTATTATTATTGTTATTATAATTTTTATTATTATTATTATTATTATTATTATTATTATTATTATTATTATTATTATTTTATTATAATTATTATTGTTATTATTATTATTATTATTATTATTATTATTATTATTATTATTATTATTATTATTATTATTATTATTATTATTATTACTCCTTTTATTTGCCATCTGCATTATTGTAATAACTATGATCTTTCAGATATTTTAATGTTATTATTGTTAGTCATTACTTTTTATTGTTATTTTCATTATTATCTTTAAGGAGGTAGTAATTTAGATTAAGAATATTATTATTATAATAATAATAAAAAAAATTAAATATCCACTCTTTGTTTCTTAGTTATAAACTTCATTTTATTGATGATTGATGTTAATTTTTGTATAAATTTAATGGGTTCAAAGGACGAATTCGTACCCCAAGAAGCCCATTTCAGTAATGTTATAATGCATATAAAGTATGCGATTTTGTATGTTCAAGATTGTTTCTGGAAAAATGAATAAAGATTAAAGATTATTATTATTATTATTATTATTATTATTATTATTATTATTATTATTATTATTATTATTATTATTATTATTATTATTATTTTATTTTTGCTATTAAAATTATTATTAGTATTATTATTATTATTATTATTATTATTATTATTATTATTATTATTATTATTATTATTATTATTATTATTATTATTATTATTATTATTATTATTATTATTATTATTATTATTATTATTATTATTATTATTATTATTATTATTATTATTATTATTATTAATGAAAAGGTAAGTGGAAAGAAATGTATTCATAAAATTAATTTAGCAGGCAAACATAAAAGTTGACCTACATATAAACGAATATGAAATTCTTAGTGATGAATAAATCTTTTCATGAAGGATATATGAAGGACTTTATTCACGTTAATGAATAATTTGCACTGCTTATATGCAGTTTATTAATAATATAGAGAAAAATAATAATATAATAAATAATAATAAATAATAATAATAATAATAATAATATTAATAATAATATATAATATAATAATAATAATAATATATATATAATAATAATAATAATGATTAATAATAATAATAATAATAATAATAATAATTATAATAATAATAATAATAATAATAATAATAATAATAATAATATTAAATAATTAAATAGTAAAAAATTGTAATTATTAAAATTTAAATAATAATAATAATAATAATAATAATAATAATAATAATAATAATAATAATAATAATAATAATAATAATAATAACAATAATAAAGTAATAATCTTTTATCTTTAATCTTTATTCATTTTTCAGTTGCAAAAATGCATTCTAAAAAAAATCGTTTTCAAGTTACAATTGTTTAATAAAACCTGAAATGGGCTTATAGTGAAGGAGGGGGGGGAGATTTCATCCTTTGAGCCCATTAAATTTATATATAGTGAGAAATATTTTTTATTACGATCAAATTTTGAACTGAGAAAGAAATATTGGATACCTTAAATTTTATAAAACATGA
>SEYY01000238.1:76519-79019 GCA_009176605.1 Armadillidium nasatum
AATAAAATTAATTAATAATAATAAATAATAATAATAATAAATAATTTAAATTTAATTTTTTTTAATTTTTTTTTTTAAATTAATTTAATAATAATAAATAATAATATATAATAATAATAATAATAATAATAATAATAATAATAATAATAATAATAATAATAATAAATAATAATAAAAAGAATTGCTGGAAATGAGAAATAAATTAAGCTTTTATTAGAATTTTTTTTGTTAATTGATTATTACCTTTCATTTTAAAAACATAAATTTCAATTAATAAAAAAATTATCAATTGATTAAATTTATTTACTTTTTAGAATAAAAATTAAAACATCATTTATTGCAAAATTAAAATATTAAAGCAATAAAAAAAAATTTATTTTTTATTTTTTTCGCACGTGACCTAAAAATTTAAATTACAAAAAAATAAAAAATAAAAAGTATCTGAAACAATTTGCCGATAATTGATAATTAATTAATTAATAATTAATGTTTAAAACACGCGAGATTCGGTGCCGATAATTAATATGTTTTGAAAACAGCGTTGCTTGTAAATAAAAGAAAAAAACGTGTTTAAAACACGCGAGATTCGGTGTACAGATGCCAGATGTCGCTATTATAAATTCTTCTCTTTTATTTACAACCATTTTTTCGCTCAGTTCTAAATTTCAAATAGATGAAGCGCAATTTCCATACATTGTTGAGCTTTTTAATTATAATTTGAGCTGTAATTATTAATAGCATGAAATAGTGTTAGTAATTATAGGGAATAAATTTTAGCTATAATCAGTTCATTTTAATGAAACTACTACTACCACTACTATTACTACTACGGCTGATAAAAATAATAAAAATAATAATCAGTGACAACGCTTAGGTCTTCAGGTATTATTATTTTTTTGGTATCATTATTATAATAATTATTATTAGTACTATTAATATTTTTCTATTTACTATTATTGTTATACTTGTTAATTATTATTAAACTTGTTTTTTTTTTTGTCTATATATTTTTATATAAACTAAATAGATTTGATAAATTTTGATGTACATTTAGTGTATAAATAAAATATTTAAACCTTTGTGTGTGAATATAGAATGTAAGGAAACAAAAATTTGGCCTCATAGGACGAATTCGTCCCCCCCCCCCCCACAAGCCGTTTCAGTTTTTAAAAAAAAAGAAAAACAAAAAATTTTTTTTTTTTTTTTTTTTTTTTTTTTTTTTTTTTTTTTTTTTTTTTTTTTTTTTTTTTTTTTTATTATTATTATTATTATTATTATTATTATTATTTATTATTATTATTATTATTATTATTATTATTATTATTATTATTATTATTATTATTATTATTATTATTATTGCTATTATTATTATTATTATTATTATTATTATTATTATTATTATTATTATTATTATTATTATTATTATTATTATTATTATCATTGTTGCTATTATTATTATTATTATTATTATTATTATTATTATTATTATTATTATTATTATTATTATTATTATTATTATTATTATTATTATCATTGTTGCTATTATTATTATTATTATTATTATTATTATTATTATTATTATTATTATTATTATTATTATTATTATTATTATTTGGTGAATATTTTGCTGTGGGGAAAGGCATATCAAAAGTTTTCGAAAGACTCTGGCAAAAAGCTTCCTTTTCCAAATTTCTCTCTTTTTAGTTATCTTTCTCTCTGTAACCTTCCCTTCGCTTTCTTTTCCGGTCGCTCTTTAGCAGCAGGTTGTAGAGGGAACACCCTTCATTTTTTAAATCTGTTAATAGTGCTGTTTCTTAGGGTTTCTTTCTATCTCCAAGATTCTTTTTTTTTTTTGTAGTTTCTAAGAAGAAGAAGAAGAAGAAGAAGAAGAAGAAGAAGAAGAAGAAGAAGAAGAAGAAGAAGAAGAAGAAGAAGAAGAAGAAGAAGAAGAAGAAGAAGAAGAAGAAGAAGAAAAAGAAGAAATCGACAATGAAGAGATTAGAAGAAGGTAGAACAAAAATAATTGAATTCAGTATATAGAAACAATGTAAGTTAGATAGATAGATAGATAGATAGATAGATAGATAGATAGATAGATAGATAGATAGATAGATAGATAGATAGATAGATAGATAGATAGATAGATAGATAGATAGATAAATAGATAGATAGATAGATAGATAGATAGATAAATAGATAGATAGATAGAAATAGATAGATAGAAAGAAAAATAGATAGAGATAGATAGATAGATAGATAGATAGATAGATAGATAGATAGATAGATAGATAGATAGATAGATAGATAGATAGATAGATAGATAGATAGATAGATAGATAGATAGATTAAAAGAGAAAACAGAGGTAAGGTAAGAATTAATATCATTGTCGAAAATAAAAATTTTGAGAAACAAAAACTGATGAATTCAAAATTGTTTCAAAGATAATAAAAATGTTAAAAAAGAAAAAAAAAAGAGGAATTTAAAGGGGCAAAATTGAAA
>SEYY01000239.1:0-5000 GCA_009176605.1 Armadillidium nasatum
ATTCCATTATTTTTAGATCTATTGGGAAGACACTGCTCTAAAATATTTTGAAATCCTTTTTCTTCTTGTTCATCAGTTTTCGTTGTTACTGGAGTTGAAGAATTACTTGACACAGACTGATGCTGTAATTCTTTTAAATCAACTAACGATTGTAAGGCATTCTGATACAGACTACTTTTTTCATGAATATTCATATTTGAGTTTAATATACGAAACAATTCTTTTTCATATGTATTTAATTTTTCAGCTTTAGGATCGTATAAACTAAAAGGCTTGTTGTTGTTGTTGTTGTTGTTGTTGTTGTTGAGGTGTCTCAGAAATATTTTTCATTTTCTCGTATTCGGAATAGGGTAATACCATCACTTTCTTCATTATTGTGAAATTATTTTTGATAATAAAGGGCTGATAACTGAGAAAAGTAGAGGTAAGAATACTCCTCGACCTTTCTGTAATAACTTCTTTTTATTTTTAAGATTTTTTACTTTACGCGCTAGTCTGCGTATGATGTTCTTATGACGACGTAGCTTAACTTTCTGAGGTTTGTTTAAAGGAATGTTTCCTTTTATTAGATTTAAACAAATCTCACATACACATTTTGTTAATTTTTCATCTTCAATAATTAATCTCTGTCTATCTTTCGGCTTTAGTTTTTTAAAATTAACCATTACAGGTAAGTATTTTTTCACAAGCCTGCTCATTATTCAGCAATGTACACAGTTTCTATTTCGTTAGGTAAAATATTTGTTCGAAGTAGAACTCTAAACTTGTTCTTAGGATGGAGATCACACAATAAATAACCATGAGGTTTCGATGTTGTCTCTTTATATATTTTTAGAAATTCTTTACGTTGTGAAGGAAACATTTGTGTAGATAATATATTTACTTGACTCATATCACGTCTTTGACCAAATAAGAATAAGTATTGGGTGTTTAACGAAACATCCCTCATATATCGGTTTTTATGGAAGATATTTTGAGTTATAAAAAACACAGAAATATTCATATGATGAGAATAAACCGTAAATGTCTCAGCTATATCCTCGTTTAATTTATGCATCAGATCATCCAAGACAATTATTTTATGTCCTGGTGTACTCTGTAGCGACTTTATATCGTAAATACCCTCATGAAAGTCAATTACATTTTTAAACTCGTTAAACTTTTCTTGGTGAACGTTATAGCACCAGATAATTTTTGAAGGTTCTGCTTCAAACATATCAGCATGTTTTAATATATTTAACAATAAAAATGTTTTTCCACATCCTGTAGGCCCTGCTATTAAACAAGTTGCAGGACTACGAAACATAAATTTATCAACATCCATTCTTTCCAGCTACATATACAAGAATGAAAAAGAATATTTATAACAAAAATATTTATATTTGTCTGAGGGTTGGTAAAGAAAAAACAAAAGAGTATTTCACGGTTTTATTTACATTTTATTTATTAACATTGTTTTCAAATAACAACGAATTATATATATATATATATATATATATATATATATATATATATATATATATATATATATATATATATATATATATATATATATATATATAAGAGTAAATCAAGATTTAAAATATTTTATTTATTGACAAAAATGGTTACACTTAACATTATTTTATTATCACAAATATATATATATATATATATATATATATATATATATATATATATATATATATATATATATATATATATATATATATATATATATATATATATATATATATATATATATATATATATATATATATATATATATATATATATATATATATATATATATATATATATATATATTAACATTTTAACAATGTTTTCACTTAATAACATTTTTTCACATAGAAATTATAAATTAGAGTCCATCATATCCCAAATTTCGATACTATATTTTAAGTCAGTTCTACACCGTGCATTTATATAATTGAAGATGCTATTAGCAGGAATGTGTAAAGCTTCAGGATCCTTTATTTGAACTTTTAGTACTTCGTCGTTCCATCGTTCTCCGAACTCGTTTCTGTCGACTTTTTTCATTATTTCTTCACTTGTGATACATGGATCTGTTTTTTTCTTATCTTTATACAGAGCATAGAGTATCATATAAGCTTTTTCTAAATATTCATCGAATTTTATAGCTCTCTCAATTTTTGAATCAAATTCTTCTCGTAATTTAAGAAAATCGATTATTTGATCTATCCCGTCGAGTGTAAACCCGTAATTGGTGAACACAAATTCGTCTGATTCCTTACAATGCATTCTTAATCTTACATCTACAATACTACCTTCTGAGTTTGATGAATAACTTAGAACAATACGTTTTTCTTCCAGAATAGGGTTTAAAATTTCAGAGATTTCGTCTCCAGGAATTTTAGCTCCAAATAATTGTGAATATTGCTCATAATTCCAAAAATAAACTGTATCAAAAATCTGCCGTAGTTGTTGAATGCTGATAAATAAGGGCCTATTCTTACTGGGTCTTGATGAAGTGCATGAGAAATAATGCTCACCATTGAATCTTCTTTGAAAAGCAAACTTTATATTTTTGAACTCGATTTCCCAGTTGAGAAGTTCAGGTACACTAACACAATTGATTACACGGGGAGAGTCCATCTTGGGAGTAAAAGAGAGCTGTAGAATCTAATGCTATGTCTTAGAATATCTCTGCTTTTATACGGATTTTTTCTCCCCCGTTCCCTCCCTCATACCCTCCCCCATTTGATTCCCTCACCAGCATACTGAAATATTTTTACTTCTAACCTGAAAATATGCAGTCAACCTGTTTATAACTGTTTCCTTGAATAAGGGACTCAGAGTTTATTTTTTCTTAACCACAAAGATTTCCTAATCTCCCTTTTTTTCAAAGAAATATTGACCTTCTTCTTCTTGGAAAAATATTTGCCCCAAATATTTCATTTTTATTACTTAGCCATCGAAAAGACCCTCAGGCAATCTAAATTCCGAGCATTCCTCACCGTAGCCTCTCTTCTTAGATAAAACAAGACCAAACAACTCCAACAGTCAGATCATAAATCTCACAATTCTTACTGGCTATCATAAACATGACGTCAGATTCATGTCCATCTCTTATTGGTTAACTTGATCTATTCAGTTTCAAACTCCATGTGGAGTGTGTTAACCTGATATTCAGTTCATATTCCAAGCCACTATTAAGAACATGTTACGTCTTCAGCGTTACACTGCCATTGAGGATATTGTTTCATGGGAAATTAAAATCCCTAAAAGCGAAGTTTCTATATTATATAAAAGAACCCCAGACGGACATGATTATTTTACATGTGGACCTTACTTGGAACATACAGGGGGTCCACGTGTATATATGTCCCCCGAAGAATTATTTGAAATATGCAGGCAAATTACTGTTTGGACTAGTGAAAAATTTAAATCTCATAGCGCTATAAATCAATGGGGCGAAGTCATCAGTGGAGGAAAAGAAACCGACAATAAAAGACTTACATTAACATTTTCTAAGTGTTGTTATAAGAATATTGTAGATATCAGAATTTGGCGAAGAATTGAAGAAAATATTTTCGTTCCTACATCTCATGGCTTCTGGCTTACAGGGAATGTACAAATAAAATATCTATCAAATATTCAAAAAGTAATAGAAAGAAAATTGAGGGAGAAGAGTATGCTTGAGGATTATATCAATACAGCACATAGTGTTTTATATCAACAGTACTATGCATTGAAAAGTATTCACGGTGAAGAGAGTGCTTTTTATCAAATCATTAACCCGAAGAACATTGACGAGTTTTCTATTCGTTTCAGAAAAGAATGGAGAGAGACTATCTACTTTAATGATGTGGAGTACCGAAACTTTGATGTTTCAAATCGAGATCTCTTTACCTATGTTACTATTGTTGGTGTTGAGAATTTAAAAAAATACATTACGTATCATGATCTGTGTTATTGGGAACTATGTAGAAGTATGGAGGAACATAATCTTGAAACTACGAAAGACAACGAACACTAATTATTAAATCAATGTGAAGTGTAGACGTATAAGAAGAGCACATACTACGTACATCGTCAATATGGGAATTTCTAATTTTGTAAATTTTATTCGTTCATTATATATACACACTAAGACTGTGTTTGCTGAAGGAAAAATAGTTACATCATTTGACTCTGATAAAAACCTAAATCATCGTATACGACTTACTGCTAGTTTGAAAGATGCCATAGACACCATTAACTTTGAAATAGTATTACTTCAGCATATGCGACTGCCTATTCTACAAGGGTTTATTGAGAAAGAGTCTTCTAAAAGTGAAAATGGTTTTGTGATTCATATGAAACAATTTAAAAAGAAAATAACAAAAGTATATTTTCATAAACTTTTTACTAAAATTAGAGATGTGTCAGAATATAATTTACCTGATAGTGAAAAAAGAGAAATATTAAAAGAAATATTAGAACTTATAAACAGAATTATAGAAAATATTCCAATTTCAATTCCTTTTCCTGATAATTATGACGTATGTGGGAATTAAGATATATTTCTATATGTAATTTTATGCTGTTAATAAAATGTTTTTTTTTTTAAATATATATATATATATATATATATATATATATATATATATATATATATATATATATATATATATATATATATATATATATATATATATATATATATATATTTCCTGAATTGTAATAAAAAATGAAAAAAATAAAGCTTTTTTTTTTTTTTTTTTTTTTTTTTTTTAATTTATTTTTATTATGTATGTTAATAGTAACTGACAACTCAATATTATTATTAAAAAGCCTTGAAATGAGTTTAAAGTAAAAGATGAATATGATAAGTGGAAAGATAAGACAGAAATTTATTATGCAGGTGTTTTTTCGAGACCTTCCTAAAAGCATTTAAAATATTTTATGGATGTGTGTTTATAAGAGCAAACTCGTATTTTTAAAAAAAAAAAAAAAAATAAGCTCATATATAATAACATAAAAAGTTCAAAGTCTAA
>SEYY01000239.1:7500-10000 GCA_009176605.1 Armadillidium nasatum
AAAGGAAGAAACTACAGATACATTTGGAAAATTTTATGGGACGAGTGTTAGGACGGATAACATTAGACAGTCACTCGCTTAACAAAGTTAGGTCAGCAGCAGTTCCACGACTATCCGTGGAATATCGCAAAGGCAGAGTAACATTTGCAAGGAAGCATATCTACTACCAGATTGGTGACTGGGCGAAAGTCTTACTAACGAACGAGTCTAGATTTTGTGGATATAATTCTGTTCAACGTTTTAAAGTTCATTGAAGGCCAGATGAAAGACATTTAACATTCGACACTACATCTTTTAGTGTAGGTTGGCGTTTCATAGATGGCTCATACATAGCTTTATATTTTTGATAGTGATAGCCTAGATACTGAGGGCTACATTACCTACATCATAGACCCATACGTGATCCATTTTCACGTTACATCGGAGACGAATTCATTCTAATACGTAGTGCTACACCACAATGGATTTTTAATGGTGAGCAAATTAAAACTTTCGATTAACCTGCATACAATCCAGAAATCAATTCCAGAGAACGTGTCTGGAACATGATCAGATAAATCATGCTCACACGTGGAATAACTTTCCACAAGTCTATACGACATCTAATTATCAGTATGAAAGTAGGTTGGTAAGATTTAATTCGTTGTAGGAGTGGACATACTCGGTGTTTAAAAAACGTTGAAAAAATTTATAATGAAAATAGTGATTTTCTATTCATTATTATTTACTTTTAACCTCTGTATAATTTTTTTTTTCTTGTAAATCAATATGTTAAATATGATCTTTATTTACGTATACCATTTATCTGCCCTGAATACATCGAATCCTCATTTTAATTGTTTATTTCAAATATAAACCCCACAATATGGTTGGTACGATATATTGCTGCGTAGTATATATATATATATATATATATATATATATATATATATATATATATATATATATATATATATATATATATATATATATATATATATATATATATATATATATATATATATATATATATATATATATATATATATATATATATATATATATATATATATATATATATATATATATATATATATATATATATATATAACGTCTTTCTTGAGAATCGGTGGGAACGAAGTAAATATAGAAAACCGGCTTTAAATTGCGCAAAGGACATACGCGTTGTCAACTCGAAATCTTGTATTCAATTCTCTAGAAACACATTCAAGTAAAGCCTGAAGCTCAAAACCTGATATATATATATATATATATATATATATATATATATATATATATATATATATATATATATATATATATATATATATATATATATATATATATATATATATATATATATATTATACACACAACTGGTTATTAACAGGAAACTGGCAAGGCCGTTATTAAGGATTAGTGCAGAGATATAAAATAAAACGTACCCAATCTCGAGCCTTGCTCAAATCTCATATTGAGCGTAGACAGAAGTCTTAAGGTGTGGGAGATAAAATGCAGCAGGAAAAAAATGAAGGAGGCACCATAATGAGCAAGTCTGGGGTTCCCAGTATTCAGACGAAATTCAAGAGAAAGCAAGGCACCTCTTTTGCTACTGCAGAGACGCATTGGTGGGTGGAATTCAAGAGGTCAATTTTCTATAGCACCTTCCCATAGTGTTTCAACATAACGAGTCAGATATATAGGATCAAGTTAGTTTGAAAGACTCGACCTTGTCCAAAGAAGGGAGGAACCGGTACATACCAAAAATATTTGAACAGTACTCCATACAAGAGCGGATATGAATTTTATATAATTGGAGTAATTGTTCGGAAGAAAAAAATTCCCACAACCTGAACTGAACTCCCAAATTTTAAAGGTTGCCATTGAAACCGTTGTGACGAGGTTTTCAAGAAAGTTTATTGTTTAAGTTGAGACCAAGAATGTTAATGTTGTTCGCAGGTGAGACGGTAGAGCCTTTGAAGGAAATGGGAAAATAAATAGATGTTTTTGATAGGGATATGTGACGAAGTTTTTTCAAGAGTTGAATTTCACACGATTGAGACGATCCCACTGGGAAATCCCATCCCAATCTGCAAGAATAGAATCAGAATGTTGAAGTCGAGAAAAATCTTTATTATTTATATATATATATATATATATATATATATATATATATATATATATATATATATATATATATATATATATATATATATATATATATATATATATATATATATATCCTAAATTATTAAATACTTATAATTTATTATTTTTATTAAAAATTTACTAAATTTTATTAAAAAAAAAAAATTTTTTTGATTTTAAATTTTTTTTAAAAAAAAAAAAAAAAAAAAAAATAATATATATATATATATATAATATATATATATATATATATATATATATATATATATATATATATATATATATATATATATATATATATATATATATATATATATATATATATATATATATAAACTTTTCTAAACCATTATAAAATAAATAATAATAATAT
>SEYY01000239.1:35000-37500 GCA_009176605.1 Armadillidium nasatum
GTGTGTATATGTATGTGTGCGGAGAGAGAGAGAGACTTGTAAGTGTTTTGTTTCAGATGTTTTGCTTGTATGCTTGTATTGATTTTGGGTAAATTGATTTCTTCAGTTTTTTGTTCGTGTAAGAAAAATTTTCACATTTTGTTAATATTATTTCTTTCTTGTGTAATAAGACTTATTTTAGTTTCAATTGTATTATGTAAATAATTTTTAAAAAAATGGTTCACGAAAAAATATAATTCTGTTTTCATAATATTTTTTTAAATGTGAAGATTGTTATTATTAGCCTTTGTTTTATTGTTTTCCTAATCAACGTGTTCTGCTTTCTTCTTTCTCCCCATGAACTCCGAAGGCGAAGAAGTGTCCGCAACTTCGATATTCGAATTCAGATTTCAGTTTTGAACTGGTCGTGGTGAAGAGTGGGTGTGTACGTGCGCTCGCTTTCCAACACGGTTCGCGTGGTGTGTAAATGGAATAATACAACAGCAGTGTGTGTATTTAATAATAATTTATAAGATTTTGGAGTAATTAAAATGTTTGTGTATCTGTTATGTTTTGACAGTTTTTGAGGAGTTACTTTTCTGAAATTTAATATATATTTAATTACTGGTTTAATGCATAATGATTTGTAACAGTGGATTTTTGCTTACTCGCAAAATTAAGGAATTGGTTACTGGAGGTGGTGGAGAATCACAACAAGTGACAACGTCCGCATTGTCATTCAAAAAATCTGCTCCTGTCACCACTCTTAATGTTAAACCTATAAGTTCTGAGTCCGTTATTAGAGGAGTATCGAATAATGGCCCTCATAATAATCTGTTTAAAACAAAGAGTGAAGCGAAATTGGTTATTTCTGAACCATTTTATCCCAATAATAAAGACAAACTTTCAACTAGTCTTTCCTTTCCAAATCCAAGCAAAATTGACAATACTGTTTTTGAAAATAAATCTGCTCTAATAGATTATTCTCCGCGGAGTAAAAACGACTTTTCTTTTAATAGTGATAACGGGGGTTATTGTAGCTATACTAATTATAACGAAAAAGTTAAAAACTTATCCTTGGAAAGCCATTCTGAACATTCTTCGTTACCATTAATACCAAATTTCTTGAAAAGTCCTGATAATTCACCGTACAAAACAGAAGCTCTCCCACCTGCACTTGCTCCTCTTCCTTCTACAGGAGAAGAGTTGCTATGCAAAAGAAATCACCAAAGAAAGAAGAAAAAACCTTGTACGAATGAAACCTGTTATTCTGTTCATCACAATATAGCGGAAAACCAAACCCACTTTTCTTACGATTATAACAGCTTAAAAACTCCCACCGTAAATGAGCGTAAGAAAAGACATAATAAACCTTCAGTTTTACAGAAATTTTATTCCTTGGATAGAGGAAACAAAGAAAGTAAATTGACAATTAAAAGGGAGTGGAGCTAATTTTCGTAAGCAATGTGAAGCGATAAAAGGTATTCCTGAGCCGAAAAATAATAGTTCTGTTTCGTCTTCACTCGCGTCTCATTCCTCATTAAATGATCAATCTTCCGATTCTTTACGACGTTTCGAGAATGCCTCGGATGAACAATATTTTTCAGAGAGAAAGGAAGACGGAAATGAGACAACTCATGATAAAACGACGCACATTAAGACGGCTTCTCCCTTGGAGAGAAAAATAACTTTCCCAAAGCTGGAGACAAGAGAGTCTGAGGACACGAAGTCTTTTTTATCTAGAAAAAAGGCCGATTTTTACCCTTTAAATAATGTTGAAGGCAGTAACATGAATTCGGACGCTCCGCAATCAACTCAGTGCTTAACATCAAATGCGGATAAAAAGATGCACGAGACTGCCGTAGATTCTCGGCAGGAGGCGCGTGGCTCCGTCGAGAGCCACACCCTTCCTCGAACACGTGAGTAATTACTTGAAAGGAATGGTCGAGCAATAGGAAGGAAGTGAGGCTCTGAATGGAAAATATTTTTTTTTTTTCCTAGTTACTTTTTGCAATTTTTTCGACTTCATCATCAAATTATTATTCAGCAACATAAAGCATTGAGATTAAGAAAATCTCATATATATATATATATATATATATATATATATATATATATATATATATATATATATATATATATATATATATATATATATATATATATATATATATATATATATATATATATATATATATATATATATATATATATATATATATATATATATATATATATATATATATATATATTTTTATATAATTTATTTTTATACCGTTTCAAAATATACTTTTTTTGCCGATATACCGATTACCGATACCGATCGATTACCGATACTTCCGATATATATTATACCGATATATATATATATATATATATATATATATATATATATATATATATATATATATATATATATATATATATATATATATATATATATATATATATATATATATATATATATATATATATATATATATATATATATATATATATATATATAAAAAAAAAAAAAAAA
>SEYY01000239.1:42500-50000 GCA_009176605.1 Armadillidium nasatum
CTTAAAAGGATTTATTTTCATTCCTTCTCAATCTTTTTTCCCAATCCAATCGCTTTATTAAATATTTAAGGCTTAATCTTGTTTCCTCTCGCAGCTCTTGATTATGCTGATTTCTTCTGCATTAAAGATGCATGAATCAAGCAGACGAGTTTTGTTGCTGCCAATTTTATTGTTCATTAATCCAACTCTCTCTCTCTCTCTCTCTCTCTCTCTCTCTCTCTCTCTCTCTCTCTCTCTCTCTCTCTCTCTCTCTCTCTCTCTCTCTCTCTCTCTCTCTATCTATCTATCTATCTATCTATCTATCTATCTATCTCTCTCTTATTGAAACTAATTTCTTCGTATAAATCATGACAACCAAATTGCTACTGCATATTCTCACGAGTGTGTGTGTGAGATTCTTAAAATTTATTTTGTTCAAAAATTGTTGTTAATTTTAGTTCATATATCATATGTGGGATTGAGTGCGTCTGGTTTTGAGATCCTTAGTCGTGTAATCCCCGCCCCCCCTTACTCCTTCTTTTTTTTAAAACATAAAAAACGGATGTTACAGTTTAAAAAAAAAAAAAAAGTCTGTAAAAAACGGTTTACCTGTTCTCGTCGTCTTTGGCCTTTCCCAGCGTTTAGCAGCAGCCGCTCAATAAGATCAAAATTGCTTCTTCATAAGTAAACTAATGATGCTTTATTAATACACTGCAGCATATATCCTTTGCTTTGCGCATTTCATTTTCCTTTTGATAAGAACCATGTCGCTTCCCATATGCAGTATATATATATATATATATATATATATATATATATATATATAATATATATATATATATATATATATATATATATATATATATATATATATATATATATATATATATATATATATATATATATTATATATACTTGCAAAGTTATTCAATATCTTCTTTCCTAGCATTTTTATATATATATTTGAGAAGTTTCAGAAATATTGTCTATTCCAATTTCAAAAACAAAATTAGTGAACGAAAAGAGTTTATAGAGATTTTACTTCCAAATTTGAGTCCTACTAAATTGGATTCTAAGGATTCTCTTTCCTATATATATATATATATATATATATATATATATATATATATATATATATATATATATATATATATATATATATATATATATATATATATATATATATATATATATATATATATATATATATATATATAATATATTGCACATAATATAATTTTGAAAAAGAAGAAAATATTAATTTGATAAGGAATATAATTTGAGAAGCATTGAAATGGAATATTAAATTATATAGCAACATTATTTGAATTAAATATTTATATAATTATAGGTTTCATATTCTTAAACCTACACCTTTATTAATACTGTATAATTATATTTGCTATATAATAACTGATAAATTTTATATATTTGCAATCTTTTAGGTAAACTATATACAATATTAAAGATAAGCTTTTCGCTTTTATAACTGAATTTGGAGTTGCTATTAATTATATTTGAATTTTTTTCTCCTTTTTGAATTTTGAATGACTTGAAGAATGTTTGTGTGGATAATTGATGACTTTGTGAATTTCCATCAATTTAGGAACGTTATAAAATGGATTAGACTCTTGAAATTTTAACTTATGCTGCAAGAGATATTTTTCTTTGAATATTTTAATATTCTTTTTATTTTTTTGGTAAATAAATAAAAAAATAAAAAATAAAAAATGTGTTCATAAAATTTACTTCATGTTTAAACTGTTAAAATTTAAAATTTTTCTTTTATAATAATAATGATAATAATAAAATAATAATAATAATAATAATAGTAAAAAGTTATTTTTAGTTATTATTATTATTATTATTATTATTATTATTATTATTATTATTATTATTATTATTATTTTATCATGCTAAAGATAATGATGCTCAAATTTAATGCTTTCATAGCCGTTTACTCTTTCTCAATCTCGTCTTTCATTGTCAATTTTGTAATTTTAAACCTAATTACATGTCATGCAAGGGCTTCGTTAATCAGCTTTCTCTCTCTCTCTCTCTCATTTTGCTTTCTGTTTCATTTAAAAATATTTACAAATATTATTTGCCGGAAACTCGATTTTTTTTTTTTTTTTTTTTTTTTTTTTTTTTTTTTTTTTTTTTTTTTTTGTAATTTAGGATGAAATATATTTGTATTTTATTCCGTGATTGCTCTCTTAATTAAGTAGTGTATGCCCTCTATAAACACATTGTGTGGAATACGATAAGACGAGAGGGAAAAAAAAGACTCTCCGTGAGTGCAGGAGGGGAGATAAGCCTCGTAGGAAGAGGGAATCGAGTCCCCTTTCTGGTCGATATTCATTTCCAATAAGGGGAAAGTGGTGTAATATTTGTCTTGCGATTTTATCCTCAATAGAATTATGACGTTGAATAATGTTGGTCTTTTCTAAGCCCTAATGATTCAAAGTAAATATTGTTATTTCATTCTTAATGCAAGATCATCCATTTTAAGGTATTAGTTTCCTTATAATTATGGGAAATGTTGCGTTCGCTTGTTCAAATGCTATTAGGATCGAGACCTTTCTTCACAGCTGCATATTAAAAAACTTTTTCAGAGAATCAGAAAAAATAACCGATGGAACTTTTCTTTTTCTTTTTATTCTCTTTGTTTATTTATCACATTTTTTTATATCTGTATAAAGGGATTCGAACTAAATAAATACTTTTATACATGTAGGATAACAATGTATTGCACAGAAAGGTCGATGAAGGGAAATCGTAGCTTTAAAATTGAGGAAAGGAGAAATAATGAAGTGTCATTTTGAGATGAGGAAAATCTGTTTCCCTGACGGACTAGTAATTGAACAAATAAATCCCAATCCGTTTCATCTATGTACACATAATTTTAGATGTGTGTGTGTGTGTCTGTTTATATGTGTTCTTTCATAATTTAGCATTACAATTTTTTTTCAAAAATGTGTAATGTATGTATGTTTGTATGTATGTATGTATGTATGTTTGTGTGTATGTTTGAATATTCACTATTAAACAAGTTATTTCTTTCGTAATTTTACATTACGAATTTTCTTCAAAAATTGTCTATTTCGTTTATTTGAATTTTTAAAAAAATTATTCATGTATCTTTTTTTTATGAAGCTTCCTTTAACATGAAAGTAGACTTCATAATAATTTCCTTTAACACGCAAGTAGGCTTCAGAGTACGTTCATTATTTCCATTTCTTAACTTTTATAACCAAAACAAATGCGAATTTATACGAAATAATTGAAATATGGAATTATTTTGAAGTCAAAATTCCTATTAAGATTGCTTGATAATAAATAAAATTTTGATTTTGAATTTTGATTATAAATTTTATGATATAATTATGAAGCCTAAAAATATATATATATAATAATATATATATATATATATATATATATATATATATATATATATATATATATATATATATATATATATATATATATATATATATTATATATAATATATTATATTGTGTGTGTGTGGTGTGTGTGTGTGTGTGAAATGTGTATATTAATGCAAATGAAAGAGTATTCTAGATTTAGCAGTAAACACGTGAAGAAATCAGAATAGATTTAAAGTCTGATACTCGAGAACTGGACAAAGAAATGATAATACTTTGAAAAGAAAAGTCACTGAAGCTTCCTCATAAAGATCTCGAAAAATAGTTTCTTCTGTAATTGTGATAATATAAATAATTAAGGAGAGTGATGGAACACTTCGAAGGCTAAAGAGAGATTGGAGAGAATCAGAACAGGAGAGTTGATAAAAAAAAAAAAAAAAAAAAATCTAGATTCATCATCTTAAGAAGAGCTCTATAAGTGGAACCATCCCAAATAAGCTGTAGTACTCATACTCCATTCAATAACGACCAACATGCCTGGACACCGAAAGCAACTGAGACCTTGTGAAAATGTCCTAAATTATCTGAGAACAGCTACCCTATTAAACAACTTCAGTGCAGAAAATAGTATGATTCTTCTTCCAAGATAGATAACAAGAAAGGAAATACAATTAAGATAAAAGTTTTTATTTCCAGGAAAATGTAGTTATGTGGTCGAGTTTTTAGAAAACTAGTTAGATGAACACAAATTTGAACTTTTGAAAACCATTGAAAGCAATTTCTTTTGTTCCCCAGTAGAAGAGAGAAATATCAGGAGTCAATTCATCCAAGGTCATCCTCCTAGTATCACATATTTGCGACTATGTAGGATGATTTCCAAAATGTAAAGAGTAATAATGAATCACCGTGAGAGTGGATAAATGATTAAACGACAGAAAATGAAAATAAATAAAAAAGTCTATAGAACAGAAGAGGAATTAAAAGAAGAACGACGGTCATCTGCAACAGCTGATCCAGTACTAAATGAAAATTAAGTATAAAGTAGAGAGAGGAAGAAAGAGAGCGAGGAATATTTGAAAATCTAAGTTTCGTGCATGAGCTTCGAAAGTTTTCAAGAAGCAAAATCTGCTTCGAATTTCAAACCTATATATATAATATATATATATATATATATATATATATATATATATATATATATATATATATATATATATATATATTTATATATATATATATATATATATATATATATATATATATATATATATATATATATATATATATATATATATATATATATATATATATATATATATATATATATATATATATATTATATATATATAGTAATATAGAGAGAGAGAGAGAGAGAGAGAGAGAGAGAGTGAGTGAGTGCATTTGGAGCTGATTTTAAGAAAATATTTCACGTTATAAGTTGGCCAAATATTTGTCTTTTCAAAATAGTGTGAATTTACCCATGGCACTTTTAGCACCGGATATTTTAGCGTGCACACACTACACCTTGAATATATACATATATAGATAAATATATGCCTTTATATTCCAAATGTGTATATATCTTGCATGTGTATATATATATACATATATACATAATTGCAGCCCATTGCCGGAATCTGTGTAACGTTCTGAAAAGGAAAAGTACAAAAGACTTTTTTTTTTTTCTTTGTATTTTAATAAGACTTATTTTTATTTGTAATTGTTTTTGTTTTAAAATTCAGACAAAGAATTTCCTTGAGTTTTCATCTGCAATTTCCATCTATGAAAATACGAAAATAATTCTTTTCATATTTCGATCTGCACCTTTTGATATAATAATAATAATAATAATAATAATAATGATAACAGTAATAATAATTATAATTAATATTCTTTTTCTTTTAATTATTATTATTATTATTATTATTATTATTATTATTATTATAATTATTATTATTATTCTTACTCTTATTCTTTTTATTCTTATTCTACTTATTCGTATTATTCCAATATTATTGTTTTTAGAGTGTAGAAGTAAATTCTGAAATATAGTATCATTTTTTATATACACTATATATATATATATATATATATATATATATATATATATATATATATATATATATATATATATATATATATATATATATTATATATATAATTAAATATAAAATAAAATAAAAAAAAAAAAAAAAAAAAAAAAAAAAAAAAAAAAAAAAATTTTTTTCTTTTCTTTTTTTATTTTAATCGTCTGCTTTCTTTTTTCTTTAAAATATTTTAATTTTTCATTTCCGTTTAAAAAAAAAAAAAATTTTATAACAAAGACGGACAGAAAGATAAAAATATTCATTTTGGAACGAAATTCGAATCCGCCTTTCTCACTAGACAGAAATTAGAGTATTTATGTAGAAGAGTTGGCCTGAAAAGGTATTTCGGTGAATTTTTTTTTTTTTTTTTTTTGAGGAAGGAGGTGGGGGTGCCGGGAGGGGAGGGTGTGATAGAATGAGGTATAAGGCTTAATTTGGTAAGATTTAAGTGTGATTTGCAACGTGAATTTTAGATGAGGTTTGGTTTGATTAAATTTGACTTGTATTAAAAGTAATCATCGGTAGTTTTTCTCTTCCTTTTTGAAGGTTTTGTCTGTTGACTATTCACGTATTTTATATTTTGAATTCAAAATATTTCTTTCTACACACACACACACACACACACACACACACACATATACACATATATATATATATATATATAATATATATATATATATATATATATATATATATATATATATATATATATATATATATATATATATATATATATAATATTATATATATATATATATATATATATATATATATATATATATATATATATATATATATATATATATATATATATATATATATATATATATATATATATATATATATATATATATATATATATATATATATATATATATTAGTAACTTGTATGGATGTTTATGTTATCTCGTCTCTTTTTGTTTTCGTCTCTGTCTATTAATATCTGTCAGTGTCTGTCTATTTAGTTCGTAGTGTCTCTTGAATTCCCTTAATTTAGATTCCACCATGAATGTCAGAAAAGGCTCCTTATATTGTTATTATTTATCAATAATATTCCGATTTCTAGACTCTACTTTGTTATTAAACTTGTATGATTCTTGATGAAAATTAATCCTTTTTGTTATTTTCAGCTGAAATGTAAAATATTAATTTTGAATTTGTCGTGTACCGTGGCACAACGGTATATTGATTGACTTACGTGCTTGAGAACGGCGTTTCGATTCCGCTTGATATATATCTACCTAGAAAAGATTCCTTTCCTAAAATAGGGCGTTGCCCGTCAGATCTGAAGAAATAAATAAAGGAAATGGTTGCACAGTTTGACCTACATCTACAAGTTTACCATTTCAAAAATACTAATCGCAGTATGAAATGTCGTAATTTGGCATCATTTCAAGTAGAAATATTAAAAGTCAAATATTATTGTATACCGCCAGCTACAAATATTTATTTTACTCTTAAGACACCAAAATGTTTTTGCAAATCTTAAATATTTATTTGTACTTTTTTTTATTTCAATTCATTGTTCCACTTTCTGTTCGTTTGTTTATATTTTAAGTACTTATTTGTTTATATATAAATCTTATTTTGTTTTTTTTTTCTTTGCAGATCGTGAGGTTCGTCTGGGTCACAGGGCCAGCAACAGAATTCGCAATTCAAGGGTTCCTTTAGCTTCGTGGGAACCTTTCTTCTGCGTGTTACTGCAAGATGACAAAACGTTCACTTCTTATCGTTCAGAAGATATGGCGGTAAGTCTAATGTTTATTTCTTTGAGGAGTTTGTGTGTTTGTAAACATTTAGAGCAGAATGGTTCAGGAGGTATGTTGCAAACGAAGTATGAGCTATGAATACTTACTCAAACTATAAAGTTTATTTATTTTTTTTAAATTCAACTTTTCACATAAAACTCACAATTTATTTTATTTTTACCAATACACCGAAAAGTCACGAACATATATATATATATATATATATATATATATATATATATATATTATATATAATATATATATATATATATATATATATATATATATATAATATATATTTAT
>SEYY01000239.1:54866-59866 GCA_009176605.1 Armadillidium nasatum
AAGAAATAGCTACTAGCATTTGCTTATGATTTAATTAGATTGTACAACGTTATGCTTTTGTAATTAACATTCAATTGCAATTAATGCAAAAAAATTGTTTTTCAGTAAAAGTTATATGATTTACTGTCACTTTTAAAACACGTTTTTATTTTATTTATTTATTAAATTTTTTCTGATCTTACAATTTCCTGCTAGTAAAACGTTATTTTAGGAGATAGAGAAGTGGAATGTATGAAATCTTTAGTATCAAGAAGTAAAACAAATAGGAAAATATTGAAGTGATTTCAATTGTAGTATCTTCACCATCAAAATTCTTGATGTTAATTCGTATGACCTTTTAATGTACTAAAATTTGAATGATAATAAAATTTAGTTGAATGTACAGAGAACATTAATTTGTTTCAAATGAAAGAAATTAGTTATAATAGATTATTCGTATTTTCGTAGAGTTCCAACGATATTAATAATGATTGCCGGCAAAGTCTTTTAAAAATTATTATTTGCCGGATACGTTCCATCTTATTTACCCACCCATGACCACGTGTAGCTTCTCTGATATTGATTAAATTTGAATATTACATATTTACATTGTTTATATATTTCAGCTGATATACGATTTTTTTTTTTTTTTTTTTGTGAAGAGAGAAAAAAAAATTTCTTTTAAGAATTTCAAGCATTTTCTAAAAATTTCGTTTAGAAGCGGAATGTAAATCTAGATTTTTGTGGACCGCACCATAAAACCCGATTAAAATTCTTCTCGGAGAGATTTAAATTGATCAGCTGATTGAGGGAGATGAAGAAGTTATCGAGGTACATTTAATTTAGGTTTCAAAACTAATTCAATTAAGCACGGTTTCCATATATACTTATAATTCGAGTGAATCATATAATATAATATATATTTTTTTTTTTATGTCTCCTCCGGTGGGCAAAGCCTGCCCCTTAAAATAATTAATCATATCTATCATATATAATATATATATATATATATATATATAATATATATATATATATTATATTATATATTATATATTATATATATATATATATAATATATAATATTATATATATATACTTTATATTTTATGCTAGGTGCGGTGGTATAAAAGTTGGTTGTTTTGTTATTTTAGTATAATCATTGCTATTATATATAATGTATCCTATAAAATAAAATATATATATATATAAATAATATATATTATAATTATATATATATATTATATATTATATATATTATATATATTAATATATATATATATATATATAATATATAATACTATAATATATATATATAATTATAATATTTTTTATCATGACAGAAGAGTTAAAGTTACTATCTTTATTCCACCTTCCTCATTTCCTCTCGAAATTTCCTCGACAGAAAAATGAAATAGATTGTAGAAAGACGTGTTTCACTATCCTGTTTCATTGAAGGAGGTATGCGATAGTAAAGTTCAAAAGAGCAGTGCTGTTGTAATGAGCGATAGAATGGAAAGTAACAGAAATTTGACGTGCGCAAAAGAGATTGAAGAGAATTTGTGGAAAGAACTGAAAAGACTTAATTCTATCTTTTCAAGAGCACATGAGCGGACCATCCCAGATGTGTGAAACGTACTCCATACAGTGAAAACAAGACACCTGTGAAAAGTAAATAAATTTCGAAGGAGCCCCAGAACATTAAACATCATAGAAGCTTGTTTTCATAGAGAAATATTGTAATCCTTTAAAGAAAGATTACGAGAAAAAAAAAAAATAGCGAGAATATTTAAGGACAGACGAAAGTTTGAATGGCGATGTCAGAATTGCTTTGAATGCTCTATTGAGTAGAAAGATGGAGGATCAGAGTTTTGGTGATTGAAAATTCCCATGTTTTCTCTCCCCTCTGAGAGAAAGACCAGAAGATGACTACTACAGGGTCACTCTCCTAGCATTAATTAATTGATGTTGAGTATATATATATATATATATATATATATATATATATATATAATATATATATATATAATATATATAATATATATATATATATATATATATATATATATATAATATATATATATATATATATGCCCCTTCTGACTACTACTCACGAGACTGTCACTTCTTCTCATCCAAATGCTGAAGTCCTCTATTTGGGGGATTTCAACGTACACCACACTGAGTGGTGGGTTCCTCTCATACTGATACAGGAGTGAGGGAGGCCAAATCATTCAGCATTCTTAACGATCTGGAGCAGGTGATTAGGGAACCCACACACATTCCAGATCGTCCTAACCAATTCTTGAATACACTTGATTTATGCTTCACCACTACTCCTGCTAGTTATAAATACACCATATTCCCTCCTGTTGGTAACTCTGACCATAATCTTATAGCTCTTAGTTATAATGCTTTCTCTCCAACAGCTCCACCATGCCCTAAACGTACTTTCTGGCACTTTAATCGGACTAATTGGTAATACGCCGCTTCTTTGCCAACTATCATTGGAGTGAATCTTTCTTTGTCTCGGGGGACGCTTCTTAACAATGATATTGGCGCGCTCTTTCTCTTCTACAGGTACTACAATGGCAGGTGCTCGAGGGAATTCACCTCTCGCATTCCTCCACCGTTGCGTCGTCCTCGTTGCACAAGGGGTGCCCTGCTTTCGCACCAATTTTGTGTGGACGTAGGGAATCCCAGGTTAGCCCGTTGTGGTACCTCCTTTCCAGCCACCTCTATTCTGTGGAATTCTCTACCATCTTCTATTTTTCCTCCTGTATTTAATCTTCCACTCTTCAAGGCTTCCGTCTGCGCTCACCTGAGGGCTGTGCGTTAGGTGTGTGCGTATGCATGTGTTTTGTCCCTATGTGTGTGCCCCCTCCTTGAAAAGGGCTTTGCCCGTGAGTTTGGCGTTCTGATATAATATATAATATATTATATATATATATATATATATATATATATATATATATATATATATATATATATATATATATATATATATATATATATATATATATTTATATATATTATATATATATTCTTCTAGACCTTATCTCTTGTTCTTAACTGAAACTCAGGTGCCTGAGTGCTCTGACAGCAAACCCTACTCTGTTTCCTCCTACTGTCTCTATCCTCAATTTTCAGCCAAAGGCTGATATTGCGCATACGTGCACAATGATGTTGTCCTTTCTTGTGTCTCTAATTTGGAATCTTCTGAATTCTCTACTTTATGGCTTAAACATTTTTGGAACTCTAAAACTAAATTCATTTGCTCTGTCCACTTGTCTCCTAACTCTACAGACTATCCAAAATTCTTCGACTATCTTTAACTCCAAAATATAACACATTCTTCCTTCTTCTCCTTTCTCCGAAATCATCATTTTAGGTGATTTCAATGTTCACCACCGCCAATGGCTTTCATCTAGTTCTC
Organism: Armadillidium nasatum; assembly: GCA_009176605.1. Lineage (NCBI taxonomy): Eukaryota > Metazoa > Arthropoda > Malacostraca > Isopoda > Armadillidiidae > Armadillidium > Armadillidium nasatum. The sequence goes on from SEYY01000239.1 coordinate 58,279, forward strand.
TTGATCCAGCTGGTGAACTCACCTACCAATTTTCTATCCAAAACAACCTTGAGCAGTTGGTGCACCTCCCTACCCGATGGTGATGAACCCAACATACTAGATCTTTTCCTAACTTTTTATCCTTCTCCTTATACTGTAAAACTCTTTCCTCCTTTGGGTTCATCCGATCACCTTCTTATCTCTGTATCTTGTTCTGTCTCTTCAAGTCTTCCACAAGAACGGCCCCGCCTTCGGCAAAGAGACGTTTATGGCATTTCGGTGCCACTAACTTGTCTGACTTGCGGTCGTACTTTTCTGATTTTCCAAGGAATGATTACTGTTTCCGTGGGAGGGGTTCCTCGGAGTGTGAAGAGCGCATAACGGAGGTGATTCTCTCTGGCATGAAGGCGTACATTCCATATTCTTTCCCTTCTACTAAACCTAACAAACCTTGGTTTAACTCTGTTCTCGTGCTATTCACCGCAGGGACTGCCTTTAGGGAATACCGTCGTCTTCAAACTCCAGAAACTCACGCAACTTATATTTAATCCCGGAATCGAGCAAAATCTATTCTTCGAGATACTAAAAACTCTTTTCTCCGTAGAAAATTCAACAATCTTTCTGGCTCCTCTTTCTCTCGCCCTTTTTGGCATTTTGCAAAAAATGTCAACTCTAACTTTGCTTCTTCCTCTTTCCCTCCTCTAGTATCTTCTGACGGTTCAATTGGCGTTTTGCCCTCCTCTAAAGCTGAACTCTTTGTTCAAACTTTTGCCTTTAATTCAACCTTAGACAATTCCGGAGCTATTTCTACTCCTTCAACCCCCTCTAACTCTTTTATGCCTAAAATTGTAATTTCTTCTAAAGATGTCATTTCTGCTCTGAGCTTAACACTAAGAAGGCGTACGGTCCTGATGGTATTCCTCCTGTGGCTCTCAAAACTTGTGCTTCCGAGTTTGCACCATTCCTTGGTAAACTATTTCGCCTTTGCTTTCTACTTCAACCTTCCCTTCTTTCTTGAAACGTGCGCTCATTCAGCCTGTGCCAAAGAAGGGGGACCCCTCTCAACGCTCTAACTACCGTCCAATTTCTTTAACTTCCTTTTTTCTAAAGTTTTCAATTCTATCTTTAACAGGAAGATTTGGAAACATCTCAATTCTTCTAATCTTATCTCTGATCGCCAGTATGGCTTTCGTAATGAAACGCTCTCTACTGGTGATCTTCTTTCCCTTCTCTCTGACTCTTGGTCCTCCGCTATTCGGCATTTCGGTGAATCTTTTGCTGTCGCGCTGGACATATCGAAAGCCTTTCGATAGAGTCTGGCACAAAGCTTTGATTTCCAAACTTCCCTCTTTCAGAATCTACCCTTCTCTCTGTGGCCTTCTCTATGATTTCCTTTCTGGTATAGACGGCTACCGTTCATCCTATAAATCTATTAATAGTAGTGTTCCTCAACTATGTTCCATCCCCAACACTTTTTCAACTTTTCATTAATGACCTTCTCTCTGTAACTTCCCCTCCTATCCACTCCTATGCTGATGACTCCACCCTTCATTACTCTTTTCAATTTGAAAGGCGACGCTCTCAACATTTACTAGACGTAAGGAGGGTT
>SEYY01000239.1:69866-79866 GCA_009176605.1 Armadillidium nasatum
ATTGAAAGACCAATAAGGCAAATGTATTTGTCGAAATATTGGAATTCTTGGTCTGTGTGTGAGAGAAATCTAAATTAACAATATAAAGATAATAATTATCAATATGTATTATTAATAATAATTAATTAACATAACGCCCTATTCAACATTAAATAAAACACTATTTGACAACCGTAAAACAAAACCTCTCGCTGCATATATATATATATATATATATATATATATATATATATATATATATATATATATATATATATATATATATATATATATATATATATATATATATATATATATATATATATATATATATATATATATATATATATATGAAAATTTTTATTTTGTTTTGAATAAATATTTATATTTAGATCGCAAAGGTTTAAAGAATTGATCTATTTTATACAATAAACACATTTTGCAATAAATGTTTGATAGTCTTTATAAAAATGCTGAGCTGCATTATGTATTTTAATTTGATTTACTTTTTTTTATTTATTTATTTTTTTTTTATGTAAATTTTTCCATTTTTATTCTTTGAGAGTTATACTTGGTTGTTGGAAAATAATATTTTCCTATTATTGTTTTGTTTCTTTTTCTTAAGCACTGTCGTCCTTTGTACACACACATACCTATACACACACACACACACAAATATATATATATATATATATATATAATATATATATAATATATATATATATATATATATATATATATATATATATATATATATATATATATATATATATATATATATATATATATATATATATATATATATATATATATATATACCTCTGGTGAGCAATTACCAGATTGAAAATTTCCATCAGAGTTAGGGAGAAAATCAGATATCTGGTGAAATCAAAGCCTGCATGTCCCGATACACGGCATTTAAAGGAGTGTGAATCATAGGAAGTTGGGAAAATAGATAAAGGGAGTTTGTTCCAGACTTTACCAGTAGAATGCATGTAAGATTGAGCATAGTTGTTAAGTCTGGGGTCAGAGAGTTGGTCAGAGAAAGGATGAAACTGTGTAGAAGACATATCGAACGAGGCCTTCTTATTTTAGGAAGTATGCGATGGGAGAGTTCAGAAGAGCAGTGTCCATTGTAATAGCGATAGTTTAGAGAGATTGACGCAACAGTTTGACGGGCATAAAGAGACTAGGGAATTAGTGAGAGCAGCAAGAGTTGATAAGATGAAAAGCCGTAGACCCCACCTTTTCAAGGAAAGCTGTATATGTGGAACCACCCCAGATGTGAGATGCATACTCCATGCAGAGGCGAACAACACCCCTATAAAGAGCCAGCAACTGGGGTGGAGTGAAGAAATTATGAAGGCTCCTCAAAACACCTAACCTCTTAGAAGCTTGTTTAGAAAGGGAATATAATATTTTCCCCAAAAAAAATTACGAGAAAAAGAAACACCGAGAATATTAAGGAGAGATGAAGGTTTGAGTTGTGTGTTTTCAAAGAAGATATCATAATGGTGTGGAAGATTGTGTCGAGTAGAGAGATGGAGGAATTGAGTTTTGGAGGCATTGATAACCACCATGTTTTCTCTACCTCAATTTGAAATACTAGATAGATCAGAAGTCAGTATATATATATATATATATATATATATATATATATATATATATATATATATATATATATATATATATATATATATATATATATATATATATATATATATATATATATATATATATATATATATTAGCACAGGTCAGTTATTATAACCAGCATGTTAATGGGAATTATCCCTTATCTATCTCCATTATTCTTCTAGAGTGCTTATCTGACATATAATGAAATATAAACTTTTCATATATTAACACTGTTTTTCGGTGTAAAAAATAATTCATAAAAAAAGATGAATAAAATTGGAACTTGGAATGTATTAACATATAGCACACGCACGCACACACACACACACACACACACACACACACACACACACACACACACACACGCACCACACACACACACACACACACACACACACACACACACCTTATCGGAGAAGTAGATTATCTTTCTAAGAAATTCTTCAATTTTCTAGGAGAAAATCTTTCATATATGTAATATTCCTCTCCTTAAATTATATTTTCTATAATAATAAAAAACATTTTTCTTAAAGTCCATTTATTATGTTCAATATGAATATAGTTTGTTGGAAAATATTCTTATGTACATTAATATATATATATATATATATATATATATATATATATATATATATATATATATATATATATATATATATATATATATATATATATATATATATATATATATATATATATATATATAGAGATATATGGAGAGAGAGAGAGAGAGAGAGAGAGAGAGAGAGAGAGAGAGTTATGTCGTTATATTATATTTGTATATCATAGTTATATAGTTACAGTATATTATAGTTAAGTTTGTGAAAAAATTTCCCTGCGACAGATGAGATTCAAGGTACTTCATCGTTAACATTTTCACTTACACAATTTTATTCAAGGTTATTTTTTTAACGAAGTTGCAAGGTTTATTGAACATTATATGAATGAAAATTGCATCTATACAATTTTAATATAGTTTCATTTTATTTAAAAAAATATTTCAATATGTATTAATATATTAACTATGTTGTTTAAAACTTCAAAATATGATGGGTGACAAACTTTTAAGAACATATGTGATGTTTGGAAGAAAAATAAATGTTTCCCTTGAAAAAATACCCTTACTTTTTTTGCCTATTTTTCACACTATTTTTCATTTAATTATTTATTATAAATTATTTTCCCCATTCTTGTGCATTTTAGTGTTCATTTGCTTCTAACCATTATGAGTTTTATCTATGGTTGTTTGTTAAAAGTTCCCTGAAGCATATGATATTTAAGGAATTTCATTATTAACTTTTCAACTTAAATAATTCTGTTCATTGGTATTTTTAACTGAACAGCGAAGTTTATCACACACTATATAATGAAAGGTGCATCTTTAAAATTTATATATAGTTTCATTTCATTCAAAAACTAATCTAAAGAAAGCGGTTTTGGAAACAGAAACATTAAATTTTCAGTTTTTCATTGCATCTGATATGCAAAGAATGTTTGCTTTCTAAATGCAAACCTTACGATTTAATAAATTGATTTATTGAACTTTTTTGACATTCTTTATGAATTTATAATATGTTTTACTTATATTTTATTCATCTGTTACATTTGATTATATTTGCACGCTTTTAAAATCTCTTATTTCATGTGTATGCACAAAATGCAGCCAATAGAAGAGATATGTCTAAGTGCATGTCATTAACCCAATTTAAATAATGCTTCGAACGATAAGGTTTCAAACTGATATTTGGACCATTGTATTTTAAGACCTTTGGATTCATTTATTTCAAATTTCATCTACAATAATAATAGAGTTTCATTTGCATTGAAAAGTGCTCAAAAAACTCATTTTTCAATGCACAAATTTTTTCCCATTGGAAGTTTTATCTTCAAAAAGCATTTTAATTCTGAGATCTTTTGGATAATGTTAGTTCAGTTATTAATACTATTAATTAAACATTATAGTTAATATAAAAATAAAAGAAAAAACGTAAATTATTATGGCTTATGCAATAGCAATGTAGGCGGAATATTATTATTAAAATTATGTGTGTACGCGTGCGTTATTTCATATGAACTCTTATCTTAAATCTGACCAAATAGTAAAATTTCTTCAAATCTGTTTCATATATATACCAAATAGTAAAATTTCAAATGCGGTGTTTTCATATATATATATATATATATATATATATATATATATATATATATATATATATATATATATATATATATATATATATATATATATATATATATATATATATATATAATATATATATATATATATATATATATATATATATATATATATATATATATATATATATATATATATATAATATATATATATATATATATATATATATATATATATATATATATATATATATATATATATATATATATATATATATATATATATATATATATATATATATATATATATATATATATATATATATATATATATATATATAATATATATATATATATATATATATATATATATATATATATATATATATATAATAATCACCTTCCCCAGGTAGGACTAAGTCCTGTCAGTGGGTATATTATATATATATATATATATATATATATATATATATATATATATATATATATATATATATATATATATATATATATATATATATATATATATATATATATATATATATATATATAAAGTAGGATAATTGTTTCCTTTTCTTTCCATGCAGAATAATTGTTATCCTTGCACTAAAATATATAAAATATTATTTTCCTTTGCTTTTTCATTCTTTTTTGTATCCCTTTTGTATTTTTTTTTTTGTGAAACGTTTCTTAATTTTCTATTGTTTTTCTTCACTAAATTTTGGTCTGACTTTCATTTCATGGCGGTTATTGTAAAGGTTTGATGACCACCGTCAAGGTTATTGTATTTAGACTCGGTTGCTCTCACTGTGCAACAAAAAGTATTCGATACAGGTACTGCTGCTATTACAGAGACATAATACACGTACAGGCGATGAATGTAGACGTGTTCACGTTCACACTACCCTACTTTTCTCTTGCAGAACAAAGAACACGAACACACAGATAAAAATTAGTTTAAAAAAAAAAAAAAAAAAAAAAAATTAATAAAGTATATATTATTAAAATTTTACTATTTCAAAAGTAAACATTTTTTTTAAATTATGTGTTTTATTGTTATTGACGATTTTAACTTTAAAACGTCTTGATTGGCCGTTAATGACAAAAACGTTATATTGACTTGTGTTTTAAAACACAAAAATACATTTTAATTAAGGATGTTAAAACATTTGAATTATTTTGGAAGATCGTTTTGCAAATTTAGTTTTAAATTATATATATATATATATATATATATATATATATATATATATATATATATATATATATATATAATATATATATATATATATATATATATATATATATATATATATATATATATATATATTAGGGTAGGTAGAGTCAGAACTCCTCCAGAAATTTTCAGGAACTTTATGATTACTTTTCTAAATTCCATTTTGTGAGCCAGTTGGAATATATATATATATATATATATATATATATATATATATATATATATATATATATATATATATATATATATATATATATATATATATATATATATATATATATATATATATATATATATATATATATATATATATATATATATATATATATATATATATATATATATATAATATATATATATGTATATGTGTATTTGTGAGTAAAATTACTAAGCTCCCACCGATATGTTTTCGACCCTAAACCTTTGTATAAATGAATATTCATAAGAGTATAAAAAATGCGTATTTGTTTTCCGAAGTTTCCACAAATTATGAAGTTTGATTCGTAGTTTAATAATTTTACTTATTTATTTAACGCTTCGCAGGTAACGCTTCTTTATCACGCAAAACCCGACAAATAAAAAAAAAGAAAAGAAAAAAGAAAAAAAAAATGCCATTATTACGCTAACTGGAGCGTTTTTAATTTATACTCTTGATTTACATATGCGCGCTCATATTATTAATTTATTTTTTTTTATAATTTATGATTTCTTATTTGGTAGTTAAAGAAATTAAGTTCTTTCTATTAATATTTCTGTAATAAATAATGACTTTTTTTAGCGTTGCTGGAATTATTATTATTATTATTATTATTATTATTATTATTATTATTATTATTATTATTATTATTATTATTATTATTAATATAGTCTTTATTTATTTTCTTTGAATTTGTTGAATCATTTCATTTGGTCGATTTTAATTAATAACAAAATTCTGTGATTCGTCATATATTATTTTCCCCACCAACTGACATACGTATATATATATATATATATATATATATATATATATATATATATATATATATATATATATATATATATATATATATATATATATATATATATATATATATATATATATATATATATATATATATATATATATATATATATATATATATATATATATATATATATATATATTATATATATATTATTTCGGAGCTTTTTTTATTTATATTATTTATTATAAATATAATTATTATTATTATTATTATTATTATTATTTATTATAAAAATAATAATAATAATAACAATAATAATAGCGTGAGACTTTGACACAGCTCCAGGATCTGAGCAAAAGATAAACGGAAAAAAAAAAAAAATATTTAAAAAATAAAATAAAATAAAATTTGCTAGACTGTATAATTGGGCTGAAAAACATGGAAAAACTATTTTTATCCTTGTATAATGTAATATATAATAATCATCTCCCCTCCTTTTGTCTGTTTTATTTCTGGAAATTTCATTGGTATTGTTTAGTTGTAACTACAGGAGTAATGTAGTATAGGACTAAGTTGAAAGGAAGTACGAGTACGTTTCGGTGTTGTTGTCTTCAAGTATGTTTCACGTTAGTACTAATTGTTATTTTGATATTTGGGGTTCGGCTTGTTTGAGAAGTCATAAGAAAAGGGATCAAGTTATTGTGCTTCATTATTATTATTATTATTATTATTATTATTATTATTATTATTATTATTATTATTATTATTATTATTATTATTATTATTATTATTATTATTTATTATTATTATTATTTATTATATTATTATATTTATTATTATTATTTATTATTTATTATTATTATTATTATTATTATTATTATTATTATTATTATTATTATTATTATTATTATTATTATTATCATTATTATTATTATTATTACTTATTACTATAGTGAAATAATTATATTGGTACCTGATTCCAAGCTCATTAGAGAAGGGTTTCGTATAAGTTAATATTTGCATGCCTCTCTCTCTCTCTCTCTCTCTCTCTCTCTCTCTCTCTCTCTCTCTCTCTCTCTCTCTCTCTCTCTCTCTCTCTCTCTTCTCTCTCTCTCTCTCTCTCTCTCTCTCTCTCTTTCTCTCTTCTCTCTCTCTCTCTCTCTCTCTCTCTCTCTCTCTCTCTCTCTCTCTCTCTCTCTCTCTCTCTCTCTCTCTCTCTCCTCTCTCTCTCTCTCTCTCTCTCTCTCTCATCTCTCTCTCTCTCTCTCTCTCTCACACGTAACATACATATATATATATATATATATATATATATATATATATATATATATATATATATATATATATATATATATATATATATATATATATATATATATATATATATATATATATATATATATATGCTACGAATACAGAAGGCTTGAATTTTTGTTTCATTTCTAAAGAGAATTTATAAATTCCCTATTGAACAATGATGCCTCACAATTCTTTTATTCTTGGTGAAAGAAATACACTAAGTATTAATTAACTTACTTTAATTTTAATTCTAAAAATAGGCATTATGAAGACCACTTTCTTGTAGTTCTGTACTTTAATTGTTTATTTATATGAAACAGTTTTCAAGTAAAAAAAAAATTTTTTTTTATTAAACTTTTATCGCAAATTTATATGTTGAAGAATTAAATTCATCATTGGTTAATACCCAAAAGCAGGAATTGTACCCCTACAATTTATACACTTTTTACAAACTATAACTTTTTAAAAAGATTACTGCTTATTATCAAGCTAAAAAATTTATATTGAAATGATTTTTATAATATTTCCATTAATTAAGCATTTAAAAAATGGCCTAAATATTTTTTGCCTTTATTATAAATTTAAAATAATTGTAGTTTTGTATATCTGGAAAATGTTCTTTCCAGCGGACTATGCCACCAATCAAATATAACTCATTCAGTATGCGCCAAAAAAGTGGGACCTCTCTCAACTCTCTAACTACCGTCCCATTTCTTTTACCTCTGTTCTTTCTAAAATTTTCGAATCTAACTTTAACAGGGATTGAGATTATATTAATCAGAAAATACAGAAAATGAAAGAGAATTCCTCTAAAGAGAGGTGGCTAGAATTGAGGAATTATCACAACGAACAAGGCTGGAGACACCCATATCCGCACAAGATTCTTGTACAGACATTGTACCCCTTTTGCTGCGAGAACGACGTAAAAATGGAGGTATACGAGTATTAAATTCCCTATACCATTTTCCGCTGTGGTTCCCATAGAAAAGAAACAAAGCACCAGCGTCACGTTGTAGAGATAAAGGGTCAAGTGAATTAGAAAGAGCGAAACAGTTTATTAGTGATTTAGCTATATATATATATATATATATATATATATATATATATATATATATATATATATATATATAATATATATATATATATATATATATATATATATATATATATATATATATATATATATATAATATAAATATAAAAAAATAAAAAATAATAATAAAAATAATAATAAAAAAAAAATAAAATAAAATAATTAATTTTTTTTTTTTTAACAATTACAACTCGGTATATTTTATATTTATGATTTGAAAAATTAGAAAATGATAATAATAATAATAATAATAATAATAATAATAATAATAATAATAATAAATAAAATAATAATAATAATAATAATAATATAATAATGCACACACAGCTTTAAAATTTTTAATGGGAAATTTGGTGAGTGTTATTAATGACTGACTAACCATTCTCAAATATTTCTTTCTGTTTCCCCTTATTATATATATATATATATATATATATATATATAATATATATATATATATATATATATATATATATATATATATATATATATATATATATATATATATATATATATATATATATATATATATATATATATATATATATATTTTTTTTTTTTTTTTTTTTTTTTTTAAATTATTTTTAAATTATTTATTTTATTATTATTATTATTATTATTTTTAATATAAATTTATTTTATTTGAGAATTAGAAATTAAATAGGAAAAAGAGCAGTTTCCCTTGATTAAATTAGTTTTCTACAAAGAAAAAAAAAACGACGATGGGTAACTTTTAAAAAATAGTATTATTATTTTTAATATCCTATTATATTTCATTCCCACCTCTCTTCCTGTAAAATTTAAAATATTGAAATGTGTGTTATGTGTTGAATTTTGTGTTGTCTTGAGTTAGTTAATGTTGTATGTATTTTAAAAATTTAATTTACTTTAATCTTCTTGAAATATTGCTACTAGATTTTTTTTTCTTTTAAATTCAGAATTCGTATATTTAAAGCTAAGAGTGTTTATTTTCTTTATTTGCAGATTGGCGATTCTTTATTTTACGATCTGCCACGAGTTAGATTAGACGGTGGTTCGAAAGCTTTTAGGAGGAGATGGGGGTACGAATTAGCTCCTCCTCCAACTTTACTGGAGGAGGAAAATGAAGAAGATCCAACTTATTCGACCCCATTTCACAATGACATATCTGAAGGCAGTAATAGGAAACTAGATTGTTCCATCGACGATACTTCTAGCCTTGGAGAAACGAGATCGCTTCGTGAGGATATTCTCACTCATACATATAAAGGTAAGAAAGTTTAATTATTACTAATTGTTTTTACAATCATATTTTTGATGTAGATTACAATATTTCTAATTTTGACATGTAATTACGCGCGTACACGCAGACACACAGGCACCCCCCCATATATATATATATATATATATATATATATATATATATATATATATATATATATATATATATATATATATATATATATTATATATTATATATATATATATATATATATATATATATATATATATATATATATATATAATATTTAATAAAAGTTTTTATTTAAATATGATGCAAAGTAAGTTTTTCAATTATCTGGTTATTTTAAATAGTAACCGTTAAAAAATATTTTCTATGAAAACGTTTCAAAATTTTAAGGAATAACTTTTAAGTATTTACCATTTTATTGACTTTACACATAAAGATAT
>SEYY01000239.1:87366-89866 GCA_009176605.1 Armadillidium nasatum
GATTGTTTAAGGATAAGGATAAGAAGTAAGGAAAAGATCAAGTATGTTGGGTTCGCCAAAGCTGTCAGGGATACGGGTAGGGAGATGCACCAACTGCTCAAGGTTGTTCTGGATAGAAAATTGGAGGGCAAGTTCATCAGCTAGATCATGAAAACCAGATGAAGGCCATTGGCGGTGGTAAACATTGAAATCACCTAAAATGATGATTTCGGAAAAAGGAGAAGAAAGATTGTGCTCTATTTTGGAGTTAAGACAGTCGAAGAATTTTGGATAGTCTGTAGAGTTAGGAGATAAGTAGACAGAACAGGTGAATTTAATTGTAGAGTTGCAAGAAAATATAAGCCATAAAGTTGAGAATTCAGAAGACTCCAATTAGAGACACGAGAAATGACAACATCGGTGTGCACATATGCGCAACATCCGCCTTTGGATGGATATTGAGGATAGAGGCAGTAGGAGGAAACAGAGTAGGGCTTGCTGTCAGCGCACCCAAACACTTGAGTTTCGGTTAAGAACAAGAGATGAGGTCTTGAAGAAGAGAGGTGGTGTTCGACAACAACCCCAGTGGTGATGGGGAAAGGGGTGGATGAGGGACATTCTTTAAATGCCGCCCCTCGAAGCATCTCTGAGGCAGTTTTATGTTTCACTATTTTGAAGTTGCATTAAGGGTAATGTACGAGTAAGCGCTTGCAAATTTGTGGGAACATGAGAAGGGACTCAGGGAAAGGAGAAATGGGAGCATAGACACTTTAATGTGAGACGAGGGTACACTAGAGATCCTCTGAGAAGGTGAAATGCGAAAAGGAACGAACCAAAGGTCAACGGAGTGAAACGGAATGGTCTAGCTCACACTATCATCCCGCGGTTAAGCCCAGTGGGGGTACTTTCATCGCTTCGGACGGCTTTACGTCCTCCTATATATATATATATATATATATATATATATATATATATATATATATAATATATATATATATATATATTTATATATATATATATAATATATATTATATTATATTAAAAATTAATGATCTGGAGAGAATCATTTTGTTTGAATGCGTATTTAAAACAGTTCATAAAATTTTCTGAATTGGTAAATGTTTTTATTAAATGAAGTGTTTTTGAACTTAATGTATTCTTAACTTTTACAAAATACTGAAATGGTTTTTATTCAATTCAGTTAAGTCAAATCTTTAAGTCAAGAAAGTGAGAAAATGTTTGTGTTTGTGTGTGTGAGAGAGAGAGAGAAATTTCGTTTTGGTAAAGTCTTTGGTTTGCCCAAAAATTTACCCTATATTATAGGATAAATTTTGATTTGCCGTGGGTGATGGCTGTGCGGATGTGATATTATTCCGTCGGACGAGAGCGGGTTTTTCATAACATTGCTAAATGTCAGTGTGAAAGTTTTTGTAGATATTCCTTCTTGCTGAAGATATTGTCTTAAATGACATTTATTTTTAATCTAATATAGCATTCATTCGAAAATTTTATTTTTTCTACGTGTTTTTGCGTTCCTTAACACACACATAACCAATAGTACAAATTTTACTAATAAAAAAAAAGCTTGATGAATATTTATTTTAAAAACTCGAGTCAGTTTTCGGAGACAAAAATGCGTTCTTTTGTCACAGATTTTCTACGAAATTGTTCGTTTGACAGTAAACGTCCAAATTTTTACCCGTTCCGCGATAAATCCACAAAACACGTAGGAAAAAAAGAAAAAAAAAACGAAAAAAAAACGCGCGCAATCAAATGCACAAACAAGGTAACAAAGTAATCAACATTATTAAATATACCAAAAATATGTTACTAAAATAAATAATAAAATATGAACACCATATTATAATATTATATATATAATATATATATATATATATATATATATATATATATATATATATAATATATATATATATATATATATATATATTATATATATATATATATATATATATATATATTATATATATTATGCGGAATGGTCGGACGTAAAAGTTTTGCAACATGATTTTTTTCAAGCTTCTTAAAATCTTTTCTCAAGAATTCTTAACTCTTATTGATAAATTTGTTCAGATGTTTAAGGAAGAACAATGCTATTATTATTATTTTTATTATTATTATTATTATTATTATTATTATTATTATTATTATTATTATTATTATTATTATTATTATTATTATTATTATTATTATTATTATTATATTTTATATATATTATTTTATTATTTTTTATTATTATTATATTATTATTATTTATTATTATTTATATATTATATTATTATATTATTATTATATATATATATATATATATATATATATATATATATATATATATATATATATATATATATAATATATATATATATATATATATATATATTATATTATATATATATATATATACTATATATATATATATATATATTGTAAGCTTATCTTCATTTGAATATCATATTTAGTAATTACTTTTTCCTTATTATAGACTTTTGAAGTTCATGAA
>SEYY01000239.1:97366-99866 GCA_009176605.1 Armadillidium nasatum
ATTATATATATATATATATATATATATATATATATATTATATATATTATATATTATACTATTTTTATGGAGGATGTTAAATAATAATAATAATAGTAATACTACTACTACTACTACTAATAATAATAATAATATTGTTACTTTCCGCATTAAGGGGAAAGAAGAAAAGAAACCATTGTAAAGTGTTGAAAAGAGAAAAAGCAAAAAAATTGGAGGAAAACTTTTTCGTCATTAGAGTTGAGGAAATTTTTGTGATTTATGTCAACCCAAAATAATGGAGAAACAAAAAGGATTATTTCGCCCAAATTGTTTTCAACTTATGTTCAATATTACACACATGTGGACCCTTCATATGTTATATATATATATATATATATATATATATATATATATATATATATATATATATATATATATATATATATATATATATATATATATATATATATATATATATTTATAATTTATATAATATTCTTATATTGGAATGGACTTATTAAATATATATGGATATTATATATATATTCAATTTATATGGAATATTAGTGGCTATAATATATAAGAATTATATATATATAATATATATATATATATATATATATATATATTATATATATATATATATATATATATATATATATATATATATATATATATATATATATCCTCTGGTGGGCAAAGACCGGAGACCTACCAATTTTTCCAGCTGGGGAATAGTCGGAAATCTGGTCGCTAATGGCCGACATGACCCAATACACTGCGTTTAAAAGTGTGCAAGTCAAAGGAAGTTGGGAAAACAGATAAAAGGAGTGTGTTCCAGACTTTACCAGTAGAGTACATGTAAGATTGAGCACAGCTGTTCAGATATATATATATAATATATATATATATATATATATATATATATATATATATATATATATATATATATATATATATATATATATATATATATATATATATATATATATATATATATATATATATATATATATATATATATATATATATAAGGGGTTAAAAAAATGTTGGTGAAGAAATAGATTTGTGCTATAATTTCTCATTCGGAGTTTGGGAAGGAGTAAGGAAGGTAGCAATATCTTCAAATTTTCTTGCAAACATTTCTTAATATCAGTCTTGCTCCCTTTTCCAAATTTTATTTTCAACCTCAGGCGACTTTTTGCGGTTCGTCCCATAAACTTGAATAAATTTCATATATATATATATATATATATATATATATATATATATATATATATATATATATATATATATATATATATATATATATATATATATATATATATATATATATATATATATATATATATATATATATATGAAAGGTGCAACTACTTTTCTGCTTTGTAAACTGATAAAGATAAAATTCCATTAATTTTAGGCCGAAAATATTTGTAGTTTCTGACGTGTTTTTTCTTTGTTTTATTCTGAAAGTGAACACTTTGTGTGCACGTGAAAAAATATATTAAAAGTTTCTGAAAATATTATTATTATTATTATTATTATTATTATTATTATTATTATTATTATTTATCATTTCCAAAATCCATCAAATAGCATTTTAATAGTACATACTTTCCATTAAGATTATGATTGTTTATTCGGAATAAAACATTGGTTTATTATAATTTTAAATTTTTTTATTTTTTTTTTTTGAGATAAATAAAAATATTGTACATATTTTGCTGTTCATTCTAAATAAATAATATAATTAAATTCGATAATTATGAAAATGGGACCATTATAAAGGGGTTTTAAACTTTCAATGTAATGGATATATATATATATATATATATATATATATATATATATATATATATATATATATATATATATATATATATATATATATATATATATATATATATATATATATATATATATTATATATATATATATATATATATATATATTTTTATAGTGTAAACCTTCAAAGTGAAAGGGAAACACATTTTTTGACTAAAAATGACTAAATTTTTTAATTTAACTGAAAAATGAAACTTGAAAAAAAAAATAAATAAATAAAAAATGATTTACGTATTTTTACGTGCGCGCGATTTCGTGCTTTGGATTTTTTGTTAAATGCTTTTAAAATGGAGAGACGTCAGAGACTAAAGAGGGCTTTTAGTCACAGATCGAACGACGTTGATCCAGTAACAGCGTTTTTGTGTCAACAACAAAAAGTGACTTTGCGAAATAAAGGAGAAGTGTCCGTCTCCTCTCGGAGACCTTTGGCGAAATCCCAATCCATGAATTATAAAAGGGTTCCTCTTAACCCGTCCTCTCTCCCGAATTGACGAAATGTCTCCTTCTATCGCGAAAAGTAGTTCTTTACCCGACGCGCATCGAACCCTGTTGGAAGGGTATAAAAAAGGAACACGCAGAACTGGTATTCCTACATTGTCTTTGTTGAGACCGCAGGTAAGCGCTTCTCCTTCGTCAGCAAAAGGTTTGCCACCGCAAATTGGACCCCCTGAGAG
>SEYY01000239.1:109866-117366 GCA_009176605.1 Armadillidium nasatum
AGTAGATCTACCCTAGATGTGTGAGTCATACTGCATACAGATGCATGCAACAGCCATATAATGAACAAGTGAATGGTGTAGTGTGAAGAAATTCCGAATGCGCTTCAGAACACTTAAGCCACTTACAATCCAGTTTAGAAAGAGAAATAATGTAATCCTTCCAAGAAAAATCACGAGAAAATGAAACGCTGAGAATATTAAATACAGATGAAGGTTTGAGTTGTGCGTTTTCGAAGATTATATATATATATATATATATATATATATATATATATATATATATATATATATATATATATATATATATATATATATATATATATTATGGTGATTGATTTCAAATATTTGTGTTTTTTTAAAAAAATTTGATACAAAAAAAAAAAAAAAAAAAAACATTTTTTTTTTTTTTTTTTTTAATTTATTAATGTTTTCCATAAATTATTTATGGTACCAAAGAAAAAAAAAAAAAAAACACAAACTCGTATGCCTAACCTTAAAACCTAAACCCTGTAACGTCAGATAATGTTTTGAAACGTAACTAATTCGAAATTATTTTTGGATAAAATTTATCATGTTAAGATTAAGATGAAGATAATTAATAAATGGAGCGATGTCGGAAAAAAGGTTATTCCTTTTCAGGCCAAGAAGAAGATTTGATGAAATTGGCTTCTTTCCCTAATTAAGGATTATTTTTTAATTCTTTTAAAGCTTGTAGAAAAGTCCGCTGATGAAATTGCTTTGGAAAAACTCTCTCCAACTCTATATTTAAACATTAAATTAAATATTTTCTTCCTTCCAAAAAATTTATACCAAACTTCCAGTATATATATATATATATATATATATATATATATATATATATATATATATATATATATATATATATATATATATATATACACCGATTTAATAGCATGTTCTATGACCATATTAATTACTGTATGGTTTGAAGCTCTGAAAATTCAGCCAAGTGAGTAAGTCATTTCTCCAGTTATTTTATTAATAACTTTCAAAGTAACTGTTTAACAGCTTCTACTTACCACGTACTGGAAATCATTTGTTTTAGAAGCAAAAAAATTTAAAGATTGTCATCACTATATATATATATATATATATATATATATATATATATATATATATATATATATATATATATATATATATATATATATATATATATATATATATATATATATTATATATATAAATTAGTAGTTAAACATTCCTTGTGGTGGTATTCATGACAGTTATAATATGTCTCATGTCATCGGCCTTTAAATTAAATTTGATGGAGAAGGAATACTATGTAATAAAGAACCTGTAATACACTTATCTCATGATGTGAAAATTTTATTATAACATATATATATATATATATATATATATATATATATATATATATATATATATATATATATATATATATATATATATATATATATATATATATATATATATATATATATATAGAGAGAGAGAGAGAGAGAGAGAGAGAGAGAGAGAGAGAGAGAGACAGACAGAGAGAGTGTGAGTGTGTGTGTGTGTGTTTGTTCGTGTACTTGTGACAATTATTTTTACATGATGAATTGTTTTCTTGTTGGGCGTGATCGAAAGTTAAAAACTTTGGTTATATCTGATTGGAGTTTTACCTGCCCTTTAATTGACCATTGAGAATAACCTTTGTAACTTATTCCTGCCTTGATATATGGGCTCGTCGTCGACGGTTATCTAGCCTGCTTTTGTGAGAAAAAAAGAAATATAAGATATAAACATAGGATTAACTTCTTATCCAATTAAAATCTTTTAAATTATAGGTTCGATCGAAAGATTAAATTAAGCTATAATAAAATGCTTCATTTTTGTTTTCACCCCGCTATCTGTAAAATAAATTTTTTATTTACCTCATTATGAAGGAATTTGCCAAGTTAGGTATGTCGCGAATCTTTGATTCAGTTTTTCTTACAGAAATGGATAGCAATTATATTTCATATCATATTTGGTATTTTCCATTACCCTTGAAAATCTCGTATGTGTAGTCCAGAGAAGAGAGGACGATGAACAGATGGTTTTAATAATTAGAATATGAATATTTTTTTAATTATTTTAGATGGAAACGGTCTTCCTTATGCGATGAAGGAGCTTTCATTCTTTTAACGGTCTCACGGTTATAATAGGTCAAGGATATTTTAGATAAAGTGTAACCCGATGTGAAAAACTTTTGAGTAAATAAAGAGCAATCGCTATTATCATTATTTAAAAGAAGACATTTGACTTTATAAATGTAATAATTTTTACTTTCTTTTTGCATTTCTGTACTTTGTTATTAATTTTATTTAATTTGATAAAAAAAGACACGCCTTTTTATACTTATTTTAATTTTTGTTATTATCATTATTATTTAATTTTTATTATCCTTAACGAAATACTAAATGCTTACTTACCTTCATGCATCATTTCACCCTTAAAAAAGAGAAAGGCTTTTCTTTGTATTATAATTTTGAGGATAAAGTCCAATCGAGTCACAGGATTAAATTGATAATTTGCTATGCAAGTCCATTCAAATCACAAGATTTTTTAATATAATTTACTATGCAAATTAGCAGATTTCTCATGATTTCTTAAAAGAATCTCGCACGTTTTTAATTATTTGTTACTTGATTTCTTTCTTAAGTTACAAAAAAATAAAAAAAATCTTGCTCACCTTTGCTGTTATTTCTCAAACTGGTTGAAAATTGAAATGAAATCCTCAGATCACGATTCATCTATATCTATCTTGTTGAAAGTTTTGATTTTGCTATAACATGCATGCACGTAACGCTGTGTCAAGCGTTTTATGTATACGTGTGTGTGTGTGTGTGTACGCGTGGTCAAATTAAATGGTCATAAATAATGACATTATGGAATGTTTTCCTCATGACAAAAGGATTAAAAGACCGTTCCACTATCTTTCCACACCCAACTGCACTCTCATTTATTTTGTGTGTGTATGTCTGTGTGTGTAGACGTGTAAACGTATTACCTACTTCTTTCCACTATTTAGTAATGACTACAATATTTTTTTTTTTTTTTAAGTCCATTTCACTTTCTTTTAAAATAATAAAAATATTTATTGATTTATTATTATTATTATTATTATTATTATTATTATTATTATTATTATTATTATTATTATTATTATTTAATGTAATTAGGTATTTTACTTGGAAATTCCAAATTTGCTCTGTGTTGTGAATTTCCATGTTACCCTAAAGCTAGAAGGGTAACTACTTCATAATATAAAAGTTATTTTACTTTTTTTTTTCTTTCTTTCTTTGACAATTATTAGGAATAAAAAAAGAAAATCTGATTTTGATATGATCTTCTTTCTTTTATAAAGGGCAACGGAATATGTATTTGTTTAAATTCTTTTCAGACCTTTTCTTTTTCTTCTTTATAATAGTTTTGGGCCACCACCAGTCCTTATTGTTGACTCTTTTTATATGAAAGACTTATATTTTTAAATTTAAATTTACCTAAAACTTATGTTATTATTATTATTATTATTATTATTATTATTATTATTATTATTATTATTATTATTATTATTATTATTAGAACAGGAAATCTACCATATTATTTGAATTTTTAATTTTAGGGGTATAGCACCCATTGCAATATTGTAAACTTGTAAATGTACTTTTCCGAATAAAATTTGTGGAAATTATTATTATTATTATTATTATTATTATTATTATTATTATTATTATTATTATTATGTATGTTTTTGTGACAACGGAAAACGTGTAAAATTTTTAAAATACTTCAAATTTGATTGAAGTTAAAACTTTTGTTTATCAATTTTCTTAATAAAAATTTGGCGAATTTTTTATCATTATTTTTTTTTCTCTCTCTCTCTACTTCCATTCTTAAAAAATGTTCCAAAGACGAACAATAGAATATAATTCATTTTAAGAGCTTATCAGTTCCCATGAGAAATAAACAAGCTAACTTTAATTTTCAATTTTCCCTAATTTGAATGTTATATATATATATATATATATATATATATATATATATATATATATATATATATATATATATATATATATATATATATATATATATATATATATATATATATTATATATTATAAATTATCTATTATTTATTTTTTTTTATTTTTTTTATTTTTTTATTTTTTTTTATTTTTTTATTTTTTATTTTTTATTTATTTTTTTTTTTGTATTGGTGACTTTTAACTAGTTTACCTTCTTTGTCATTTGTAGGCCTTCTGGTCTTTCTTTCGAAGAATTATTGAGGTTGATTTTACAGGGTGATCAGAATGAGCAGTCGTGTTTTTGTTGGCTGAATTTACAGGGTGACCAAAATAAATAACAATCTTTTATGTAGCATTATTTTTTGTAACAATTTGTAATTTTTAAAATTTTCTTTCAAAAATTTATTATATATATATATATATATATATATATATATATATATATATATATATATATATATATATATATATATATATATATATATATATATATATATTATATATATAATATATATATATATAATTCTTCCTAAGATTTATATAATTTAAATAATTGTCTTTTTTTAAATTTTATTTATATATTGTGATTTAGTTTCATCACTCCGCCCTTATTTCCTTTTAGTTTTGGGGGCTGGGGTTCCCACGGTTAATTCCCCCTCTTCCTCTTATTAGGGAGATTTTCTCCCTTCTTTCATCACTCCCATTGTTTCTTTAAACCAAAAATACTTTGTTTCTAAATTAGCGTTTTTATTCTTTGCAAAATTGCATTTTCTACGGAGATATTTATATACTAACTTTTTCAAATATATATATATATATATATATATATATATATATATATATATATATATATATATATATATATATATATATATATATATATATATATATATATATATATATATATATATATATATATATATATATATATAAGCAGTGTTTCGGTCAGATATTATAAAGTGTTATATAGTATTTGAAGCCTTTGAACAGAAGAAGAAATTTTTTTGATTGCAAATGAACTTTTAAAGATTTTGGGCAAAGAAATTTCGCACCTGACCTAGCCTAATATGACTCAGACTGAAAATATTATTATGAAATTTACCTTGTTAACAGTAAGGAAAATTAAATAGATTTTGTTAAATTTTTTGACTCAATGTTGGATTATTTTAAACTGTGACGTCATTTTTACCACGATTACGTCATATTCTGAGTTTCAAATTTGTTTGGAAATGGAATTAGTGTTGATTGGATACCAATACTTCATTCTCATTGTCACTCATTGAAAGTTTAGACATTAGATAATTTATTTATTTGTTTTTAATTAAATTTAAACTTGCACTTCGCAAGGAAAGAATCCATTGATTTACGTCATTCTCAATATTTATACTCCTCTCTCTCTCTCTCTCTCTCTCTCTCTCTCTCTCTCTCTCTCTCTCTCTCTATATATATATATATATATATATATATATATATATATATATATATATATATATATATATATATATATATATATATATATATAGTGTATGTGTGGCTTATTTAGGTATTATGTACGCTTACTTGTCTGTAAACTTGGGAGAAACGTTGATACTTTCATTTTAAACTCGCTCCATTAATATTAGCTTAGAAATTGTTTCATTTCCTCTGATAAATATAATTGAATTTTATTATATGTTCTTCTTGCAAATGATTATTGCAGTTACTGCATTCTCAGATACGTTGACGTCTGTGTGTGTGTGTGTGTGTGTGTGTGTGTGTGTGAAAATATAAAGTTTGGTTTGAGTTTCCTTCTTTCCTTTAATATTTATTCAGATAAGAAATAATAGTTTTCTTCATCCTTTTCCATTCTTTATGGATTTCGATGATTTTGCTTTGTATTACAGTTACCATATGTGGATTTAAAAGAGACTTCGTCCTCTTCATTATATCCAGCTATGTTTTCTTTCAGATCTTTCCATAAGATTACAAGACTCGGTTTTATATGCAATGACCTTAATAATGGTTACTTTCTTTCCTTATAGTTTACTATTTCTTTATAAGATATCCATAGTATATTCACATGAAGTAAGACCGATCTCATCTCTTATTCATGATAAAATAAAGTATCATTCAGTTTTAATGTGTATAAATTGAATAAATTAATTTTAAATTCGGGAAAAATATTCGTTGCCACACCAAATACGAATATAAAGAGGAGGGACTTTGATTATTTAAATATTTAAATTTTTCCTTAAAATTTATATTTCTTTTACGTAACTTCTAATAAAATTAGAGATAAAAAAAAAATATTATATTGTTTGGAGAACTTTTCCTAATTATAAATCTAGAAATCCTCTTCTACAATTTAAGATTAATTGTAATCCGAGTTGCTTCTTGTTTAAGCGAGCAAACAATCACTGCTCGAAGAAGATCATCTAATTAATCGTATTGGTAAATGTAGTGAAATAATTTTAGCGTTTCGTAATTGATCTTCCGTGAATGTAACATTTGTATTGTGAGAAAACAGGCGTGGATAACTTCTAAAAAAAAGATTTTCAATTTATTTTCCATTTCCCCCATTTATACCTAAATCATATATATATATATATATATATAATATATATATATATATATATATATATATATATATATATATATATATATAATATATATATATATATATATATATATATATATATATATATAGATAGAGAGAGAGAGAGAGAGAGAGAGAGAGAGCACAGAAATAAATATTTTGTTAAACATTTTTAGAATATTCATTCCCTTAAAGCAAATTGAGAAAAAGTAAAAATTTTATAATAGATCTACTCCCAACCGGGTTTTCATTTATATATATATATATATATATATATATATTATATATATATATATATATATATATATATATATATATATATATATATATATATATATATATATATATATATATATATATATATATATATATATATATATGCGTAATTCTGCGAGTATATAGTATGTTATCCTTATTTGTGGGTTATAAGGGTTAAGGTCTCCCTAGAGTAAGCTAAAATTTTGTGCTTTTTGTAATTAAAATAATTATTCGTTATTATATATATATATATTATAATATATATATATATATATATATATATATATATATATATATATATATATATATATTATATATATATATATATATATATATATATATATATATATATATATATATATATATATATATATATATATATATATATATTATATATATATAAAGAGAACATGATGCAAAATATTTATAATAATATTAATAATAATAATAATAATATACTAATAAGGTTGTAGTTGGAAATCATTATCTAATTATTTGTGTGACCCCGACCTATTGTGAGAAAGATAATTGCTATATTAAGAAAGCGAGAGACATTGTACCTTGTGGAGTAAGGAATGAATTTGTGTTATTAGAGTGAGAGAGAGAGAGAAATCTTTAATAAAATTTTATA
>SEYY01000239.1:122366-129866 GCA_009176605.1 Armadillidium nasatum
TGAAGGCGATTATAATTCGGAAAGCAAGTCTTTTTTTTTTTTCTGTTTGTAAGAATTGCGTAGCAATGTTATCTTGTGAAGCGAAGCGAACTTTATTTTTTTGCTTTTTCGACTTCTGCAATTTTAACACTTGCTTGTGAGCTGCATTGTTTAACATTGATAAGAGCAAACACCTACCATATTTAAATGGAAAGGATAAAATGTTTTCTATAGTATATATATATATATATATATATATATATATATATATATATATATATATATATATATATATATATATATATATATATATATATATATATATATATATATATATATATATATATATATATATATATATATATATATATATATATATATATATATATATATAAATTCACATCTCACGGGCATAGCCCTATTCAAAGAGTAAATATTTTCTAGGTAGTTTCTGCCTAGAATTCGCGTATGGGGATCGAACCCCTCCCTTAAAACAAGTGAATCAGTCATTCTACAGTTAAACCCACTATATATATATATATATATATATATATATATATATATATATATAATATATATATATATATATATATATATATATATATATATATATATATATATATATATATATATATATATATATATATATAATATGGATTAGTTTAATGTTTCATTATGTCCCTTTCATAATAGCAATAATTACCACGTTCTGAAGTTTTTGCATCTTATGCGGTTAATTTATTTATAGAAATGTGTCATTTTAGTACGAGTCTAAATTTATAATATTTACAGTGGTAAAATATCTCTGCATGCTAAGCTTTTTATTCTCAAAATATTCGTAAGATGATATTCTTTGTATATATATATATATATATATATATATATATATATATATATATATATATATATATATATATATATATATATATATATATATATATATATATATATATATATATATATATATATATATATATATATATATGATGAGACGATTAGCTGTCATGGGGAAAATCGGCATATTTTTTCTCAATCGACGTCATCGTCAATTTTCTGCCGATTGTTTTACATATATTGGCATTAAAGGATCCGTCTGTTCCATCTTCTATTGAGCGTGAAAGATTGTTTAGTAGTATGGGCCAAATATACTCCCCCAAGACGAATTCGAATTACTTTAGAAATTGCAGAATAGTTTGTTTATGCATCCCATTATAAGAGCCCTAAATTTAAAGTACTTGAATTTTGCATCTCTGTCCATGTTCTCACATATTAAAATTTTTAAATTCAATGTTTTGAAGATATTGTTATGCTATATATTTAAAATTATATGTATTTGCACATTTAAGTTGTTAAATTTATTAAAATAATTTAAATTTTTAAAATATACTTTTTCAATTTCATCGTCATCGGCAAAAAATTCTTAATCGTCCCATCATATATATTGAAGAATTTCTATCTTAAGAGTTTTTAAAATATTAAATTTTGACACGGTTATTTTGTCCTTAAACCGTATATATATATATATATATATATATATATATATATATATATATATATATATATATATATATATATATATATATATATATATATATATATATATATATATATATATATATATATATATATATATATATATATATATATATATAGTGTGTGTGTGTGAGTAAGA
Source organism: Armadillidium nasatum (assembly GCA_009176605.1). NCBI lineage: Eukaryota > Metazoa > Arthropoda > Malacostraca > Isopoda > Armadillidiidae > Armadillidium > Armadillidium nasatum. Next base: position 124,018 of record SEYY01000239.1, read on the forward strand.
ATTAGCAATCAGTGAGCGAGTTTTTATATATGTATTTGACCCCATTTATGATGTAATTTTAGTTGTCTTAATTTTATTTGCAGCCTACTTGCGATGTTCGTCTTAAGCAGAGTTATTGTTTTGTCTTTTATTTGCCAAATAAAGAAAGAAAGAAAAAAATAAATAATTTGTTGTTTTCCTTTTGAAGGATTGGGTGGGATCGATCTTCGCCCTTTTCTTCTCTCCTTTTTTGTTTATGCTTTTGTCATTATTATGCTATAAAGTTTTGTTATTTGGAATTGAATTTGTTTTAATAATTGCTACCTACACATAAACATTATTATATATATATATATATATATATATATATATACTATATATATATATATATATATATATATATATATATATATATATATATATATATATATATATATATATATATATATATATATATATATATATATATATATTCATGCCTTAATATATGGATATATATATATATATATATATATATATATATATATATATATATATATATATATATATATATATATATATATATATATATATATATATATATATATATATATATATATATATATATATATTATAAGGTGAAAAGATATAAACTGGAGGTTAGTGCTCGGTTTAATGCTGAAATAGCAACTTAGTTTTTAGAATATAAAATAGTTTGTTTGCATAAATTGTTGTTTCGTTGCGTAATGTTTTCAAAATAAAATTATTTATTGCTGAATTTCATGTCATGTTGATCGTGACGATCAAACATATTTATTATAATTTTTTTATTTTTATTTTTATTTTTTTTGTTCTTAATATTTCGTTTTCTTTTCTATTCCAGGTACGTAATGGTTGAGTTTATTATTTGGCTTGCTTGGCTTATACACATGGCATTTCGGGCCTTTGAAGGTAAGTGTGTTTTTGTGAATCATTTTAAAATTTTAAAACGTGGTAGTTGTTTTTTTTTTTAATGATACTCCTCCATTTCCATGATAATTTCAAGTGATTCCCCCCCCCCTCCTCCCTCTTTCACACTCTGTTCTTTGATAGTTTCAAGTGACGAGTGACGTCTCCATTTCTGTAATTGTTTCAAGAGGTTGAGCAAATATTTCGCAATTGTTTTGTTCTTCAATTCTTCCGTGACGAAATGCAAGAAAATTTTTCGCATATTTTCACTGAATTCCTTTTACATTATTAGCTTTAAAAATTGTCGACATAGATTTCTTTATGATATAAAAGATTAGATTTGACTTTTGTCGTGACCAATGTGAACATTATTGCCAAATGATAATAATAATAATAATAATAATAATAATAATAAATTTTTATTTATTATTATTATTATTATTATTATTATTATTATTATTATTATTATTATTAACGAAAGTTTTAATGTGAACTTGTTGGCTTCAAATTTATAGCGTTTGAAATGTTTTTATTTAATCATTCCGCATTTTGTTAATTAAAACAAAGTGAAATTTGCTGATGCACAATTTAAAAACTTTTCCTGATTAGATATATATATATATATATATATATATATATATATATATATATATATATATATATATATATATATATATATATATATATATATATATATATATATATATATATATATATATATATATATATATATATATATATTGTAAGGTTTGGGGGCCTCTTCCTTCTCTCAGGTTTATCCTTAAATATTTTTTTTATCTGTTTAATACTTTTCCTTTGCTTACCATTGAAGATGTCTTTTATGGCTTATGGCAAGAAGTATTCTATATTTTATATTGATATATTGATATTTCTATTGATGTATCGATATGCTGTATCTTAAAAATAATTTAATAGAAAGTGTAATTATCAAAACTCGATATATTCTCTGGTGTCGATGTATTTGCATATACAACTGGTTTTTACATTAAAAATATATATATATATATATTATATATATATATATATATATATATATATATATATATATATATATATATATATATATATATATATATATATATATATATATCGGTGTTTCCATATATCAAAAGATCAGCTTTAATAACATTTAGCGTCTTTAGACATATAGGATATAACGATAATGTCGGAGTTTCGATATATCAAAAGTTCAAATTTTATTACATTTACCTTCTTCTCTATATATATATATATATATATATATATATATATATATATATATATATATATATATATATATATATATATATATATATATATATATATATATATATATATATATATATATATATATATATATATATATATATATGCCAGACTGCACATTAGCGGCCATGCATAACTCAAAAACTACTAACCCTACATTAAAAAGGATTATATTTTTGAAATCCTTGTCGAATTTTGGTAAGAAAAAATTGGGGAAATAAAAAATAAATTTTTATAATAATAAAGTTTATATAAGTAAATTTTACTTTTTATAAGCCTGCCAAGAATCTTACGTCTGGCAATGTCACTTTTTTAAATTTTTTTAGAAATTGGAAAACATGGGAAATACCCTAAATCGTCTACAGGAAAAGTAGTCGACAATATCATCATCACTCACGGGTCTGGGGGTACAGACAAATGTTTGGTTTTTTAAATATTTAAGTGCTTAAAACTGCAACATCCTTACCAACTCGTGACTTAATACGCACTGCCATCATTTTTCTCCCTGTCGATGCCTTTTAATTATGAACTTGTACATTTTTATTATTTTTAATTTTTTATTTTTATTTTTTAAACATTTTTTTATAGTTTTCTTACTGGAAATTACCCAAGGATTTCAAAAATATAATCCTTTTTAATGTAGGGTTCGTAGTTTTTTTAGTTATGCATGGCCGTTAATGTGTATTCTGACCATATATTATATATATATATATATATATATATATATATATATATATATATATATATATTATATATATATATATATATATATATATATATATATATATATATATATATATATATATATATATATATATATATATAGCTTCATTGAAAACGAATCCCTTTAATTTAGCATATAAAATAAATAGTTACCTATTAAAATTCGTTTTCTATGAGATTTAAAGAAATGTGTAAGTAAACAAAGCGTTTTAATGGTAACTAAAGAAATATATATATATATATATATAATATATATATATATATATATATATATAATATATATATATATATATATTATATATATATATATATATATATATATATATATATATATATATATATATATATATATATATATATATATATATATATATATAGTATTTTTTTTTTTTTTTTTTTTTTTTTTTTTTTTTTTTAAATATTTTTTATTATTTTTTTTTTTTTTTTTTTCCAATTTTTTTTTTTTTTTTTTTTTTTTTTTAAAAAATAAATAAATAAAAATAAAATAATATAATAAATAAATAAAAAAAAAATAACAAATGAAGCTCTTACTTTATTTGAATATTTCGTGAACGTGACCTTCCATTTCACACTGTTTAAAACCAAGCATTAGTATTAACGTTTTTGTGAACCTAAATGACGTGTACAGTCACGCACGTGAAACTTTCCTTATAAAGTAGAATTGTTTCTTTTGGGTATATATATATATATATATATATATATATATATATATATATATATATATATATATATATATATATATATATATATATATATATATATATATATATATATATATAATGTGTTAAATGGAAAACTGCAAATGTTTCCGTTTCAAGCTTCGCTCTTCAACCAAATAATACAAAAAGTCACGGTAAGAGAAAGAATTCTGCTCTTCTATATCAAAGTCACGTGAACAATTACGTATTTTAACCCAGAAAATTTTAAGAAATTTTTTTCTTAAGAAGTGGAATATTTTTTGGTAGAATGACACTTCTGTAAAATGATTGTAGATTTTTTGTTTCCGCGTAGGTTGCAGATGTCAGTTGTTGTTAAATTTTAGGAGTGTATCCCTTAATTTGGTATTCGTTTTCTTTAGTCGATAAAGAAAACGTATTTAAATGAGTAAATATTTTAAATATTGATTCGCTTATTTTCAATTTCATCATTTTATGATACTATTGTTGTTTTCAAATATAATACGTATGCGGAAAAGTAAATCTGTTATTGATTTTGTTAATTATATATATATACAGAATATTATTCAAAGAAATCCTTTCTACTCTTTAATTACATGTTAAAATGTATTAAATCAATTGAATGGTCTTCGATAATTAAAAATGATTTGCGTTTTAACCCACACTATTACGTCATACTTAAATTTTTTCCTTTTATTTATTAATTAGTATAAATCTGGAAGTATATATATATATATATATATATATATATATATATATATATATATATATATATATATATATATATATATATATATATATATATATATATATATATATATATATATATATAATATATATAATATATATATAATATATATATATTATATATATATATATATAATATATATATATATATATATATATATATATATATATATATATATATATATATATATATATATATATTATATATATTATATATATATAATATATATATATATATATATATATATATATATATATATATATATATATATATATATATATATATATATCATATCATCATCATCATCATCACATCATGTCGGGTGCTACTCTTCCAGAATCTTCTCCACACATTTCTGTCCCCAAACATTCGGTTGTCTTCCATCTCTTTCAGTATCTTATTCCTTTGTTGCATGGCTTCTTCCACCGCCTCCATCCATCTCTTCCTTGGTCTTCCCGCCGTTCTCCTTCCTTCTGGTCTTCATTCTAGTATCTCTCTCAAGCCATCTCAATGTGGTTTCTTTCTATGCATTCCAAAATTGATTCCACCTCAAGTTCCTCTCTCACCAGTTCACTCCTCATCCTATCTCTCAGTGATACTCCCCTGATAACTCTGAGTACTCTCATTCCGCGGCTACGATTCTGCTCTTATGCACTGTATTCATTGTCCAACATTCTGAACCATACAACAATAATGGTCTCAGTATTGTTTTAAATATTAGTACTTTCACTTCTGTTGGTATTCCTCTCTCCTTTAGTAGCGGATGCAACATTCTTGCCCATAGAGTTCAACACATCATTCCACCTATTCACAGCTTCCTGAAGATCCTCAGTTCCTGATGTTATCAATGCCGCATCATCCACGTACACCATTGTGTGTTCTCTATTCTCTTTTGTGCATATTCACTTCTTATGGTCGTGATTTTTCCTTCAGTAATCTTAAATAAAAAGATTTTTATTTTTTATTTAAATATTTTTATATCTGCCATAGTTTAAAATAGTTGACGCTTGTTGTTACTTTTAGGTAGCTAACATGCGTCAGGCTTTAATGCATTCTGATGTTGTCAGTATCGATAGTACCGCAATGTCATCACACGATTTTCGTCAGCTTATTTCATTAGTCTGCTTTTGATTTTCTTAAAATTATTTTAAGCAAAATAAGAAGTTCTGTAGGTGTTTTTATGCTCTTTTTTTTCTCATATTTTAGTTTTCTTATCACTTTTCCATCGTAGTTATGTTACTTTTTTTTTTACTGACAATATTTGCAATTCTTTTGTTAATTAATTCCCAGGTTTAACTGAAACCGATTTTTTATATTACCATTAAGAAATTTTCCTCATTTCAAAATATTTTATTAAAATTTTCCTTAACTTAATTCATCTCTCTCTCTCTCTCTCTCTCTCTCTCTCTCTCTCTCTCTCTCTCTCTCTCTCTCTCTCTCTCTCTCTCTCTCTCTCTCTCTCTCTCTCTCTCTCTCTCCTCAAAGCACATTTATTTAATGATCCGAAC
>SEYY01000239.1:132366-134866 GCA_009176605.1 Armadillidium nasatum
ATCGGTCCCTATATATATATATATATATATATATATATATATATATATATATATATATATATATATATATATATATATATATATATATATATATAATATATATATATATATTTATAACATTGAAATAAATTGATATCAAAATTTAAAAATTGACCAAAAAAGTTTGTTGCTCTTATTTAAAATCATATTCCATATCGCCAAAATTTCTGAAATTCGAACAAAAATGGGCGGAGCTTCATATAGAAAGTGGCTAATGTACGGCAGGTTCTAGTGAACATTTCAAGACTAATCTATAAGGAAAAGATTACAAGAATTAAAATAGCAAGTTTAAGTGTAAAGAGAGTTAGTTAAGACTTCGTTAAGAAAAAGACATACAAAGCAGTAATTGGGTCAATGAATATGATAATAATAATAAGAATGTTGGAATAATAAAATATTTGAAAAAACATTAGAGAATCTCAAAGAGTCTCTTTAATAATGATGTTGACATTGACGACACGTTAGTAAAGAAAATGTTTATTAATCAATCATTGTAAATGATGATAAACAGATGTCATTATTACCTTTACATATGAAAATATCTAAGCTAATATTATTATAATAGGATAACGCCTACCTTTATTTTGGGTTATCTGAACTATCTTCAAACAACCTAACAAAAATGTTAAAAGGGTTATTGAACTGTATATATATATATATATATATATATATATATATATATATATATATATATATATATATATATATATATATATATATATATATATATATATATATATATATATATATATATATATATATATATATATATATATAATGTCTGTGTATATAGTTTTAACTGAAAGTAAAATATACATTGAAATCAATATGTGTTCGTCGGCTTTCCCCAAATTGTTCTCAGATAAACAATCTTCGATGATAAATTTCGTTCAAGATGTTTTTTTAATATAAATTACTCACAAAAAATTTGTCTGTTTCTCTATCATTTCATCCCTTTTCCAAATAATTAAAGTAAATATAGTTTAATTTTAGATAATTTCTTTGAGATTACGCGTTCGCACTATATAAGCATTAAATCTGTATATCACGTTATATATATATATATATATATATATATATATATATATATATATATATATATATATATATATATATATATATATATATATATATATATATATATATATATATATATATATATATATAAATATGGAAGAGGAATGGAGTAAGTTGAAGGGAGCGCTGGTGGAGATGCGAGAATTATGTGGAGTGAAGAAAATAGGGAACAGTAGAAGAAAGGCGAGTGAGTGGTGAAATAAAAGAGTTGGGGGAATTTAGTGAATAAGAAAAAGGAAGCCTTTAACAGGTATTTGGGTACGAAGGTGGGTAAGGATTGGGAGGAGTATAGGGAGAGGTGTTTTAAGGTTAAGAGGGCAAAAAGGAGAATTGGAAGAGGAATGGGACAGGAAGCTAGTAGGAAAATTTTAAGGAGTGAAGTAGAATGTTTTGGATGGAGGTGAACAGGGCGAGTAAAGGGAGAGAAAAGCAGGGGGAAGGAGTGAAGAGGGAAGATTGGGAGTTAATGCAAGGTGAGAAAGAGGTAGGATAGAGATGGAGAAGTTACTTTAGTGAATTGTTGAATGAGGGAGAGTCATTGGAGAGGGGAGAATGTTAAGATATAATGGGGAGGTAGCGACTGGGGATGAGGAGAGGAATTTTAGTAGGGAGGAGGTGGAAGCAGCGGTAGGAAAGGTTAAAATGGGAAAGTCGACAGATACAAACAGTGTATATGGGGAGATATAAAGAGAGGAAGCTTTAGAGGTGGTTGAATGGCTTATTAGAATGTTTAATGAGTGTTTGGGATAGGGACCGACCGGGGTTACCTAAAATTTGTAAAGAGGTCAAAAGCACTGAAAAGTTGAGGTTAAGAAAATTAAGATATAATTTTAATTGAGATTAATTTAATTATGAGGAAGGAGTAGAATAGCCAAAAAATTACTTAAATTAATGATTATATGCATTTCTTCAGAAAATTGCAGATTTTGTATAATAAAAGTTCAATTTCAATACTGAGGACGAAATGGGAATATGTCCATTTCACTCTGAGGTAAATATAATAGTTAATAGTACTAGTTTCATCATTAAAATACTGGTGATAGTAAATTAAGTTTTAAAGACTTCAAGTAACGAAAATTTAAAAATTTTCAGGAACCTAAATCTTCTGGATTCTCATCTTCGTGGGATGTTGTCCTTGCAGACTCCGATGATTCAGAAGCCTGTACAGGACTATGTCCGAATTTAACCGAGTCTGCTCTGACTGGGTTGAATAAATAAATGAAAATGAAAAAATTAACATCAATGATGATTCTATTGCCTTCTGGAAGGCAAACAAGAATGATCATCCCACACTAGCAACACTGGCAAACTATTGCCAAAGAATGTAGAAATGCTACAGTTTTAAAATACGATCTTACAGCAATAACAAATTCAACGTCATTGC
>SEYY01000239.1:142366-144866 GCA_009176605.1 Armadillidium nasatum
AGTCTCTATTCTTTGTGGAAAAAAAAACATCATTTTAACACTTTCATTTCTACCGTTTTAAACTACCATAAATAATGATAAACTTCTCAGACCGTTAATATTATTTTAATATTCAAATCCCAAATTTTTTTTTCTCTCTCTCTCTCTCTCTCTCTCTCTCTCTCTCTCTCTCTATATATATATATATATATATATATATATATATATATATATATATATATATATATATATATATATATATATATATATATATATATATATATATATATATATATATCGGTAACCTGGTCAAATTAAAGGCCGACATGTCTTGATACACGACGTTTGAAGGTGTGTAAGTTATAGGAAATTAGGAATTTAGGTGAAGAGAGAGCGTTCCAGATTTTTCCAGAAGAGTACATGTAAGATTTAGCATAGCGGTTAACTCTGGGGCAAGATGGTTGGACAGAGGAAGGATGAGACTGAAAAAGACGTGTCACACGAGCCCTTCTCAGTAGAGAAGGTTTGCGACGAGAGTGTTCAGAAGAGCAGTGTCCGTTGAAATAGCGATAGTTTAGAGAGACTGATGCAACAATTCGACAGGCAGAAAGAGACTGGAGAGAGTTAGTGAGAGAAGGAGAGTTGATAAAATGAAAAGCCCTAGACTATACCTTTTTAAGGAAAGCTGGATGAGTGGAACCACCCCAGATGTGTGACGCATACTCCATACAGGGGCGAACAACACCCCTAAAAAGAGCAAGCAACTGGGTTGGAGTAAAGTAATTCTGAAAGCGCCTCAGATCACTCAACCTCTTAGAAGCTTGTTTAGAAAGATCACGAGAAAAAGAAACACCAATAATATTAAGGAGAGATGAAGGTTTGAATTGTGTGTTTTCGAACAAGATATCATAGTTATGTGGAAGATTGTGTCGAGTAGAGGGATGGAGGAATTGAGTTTTGGTGGCATTGAAAACGATGAAGTTTTCTCTTCCCCAATTTAAAATGTGAGATAGATCAGAGGTCAGTTGCTTCAAGACTACCTTTCCTTGCGTCTATTAACTGCTGGTTGGGTGGGATGCCTTTCAAATTGAAGAGAGAAGTGAATGGTGGAGTCGTCAGCATAGGAGTAGATAAGAGATGAAGGGACAGAGAGAAAGTCATTAATGAAAAGTAGAAAAAGTGTTTTGTATAGGACAGATCCTTGATTCGTGAAGAACACCACTATGATGGATGAATTGTGGCCGTCTAAAACAGCTGCTTTAGAACGACCAGAAAGGAAATCAGAGAGAAGGATAGATTCCGAAAGAGGGAAGTTTGAAAATCAAAGCTTTGTGCCAGAATCTATCGAAGGCTTTCGATATTTCCAGCGCCAGAGCAAAAGATGCGAGGGACCAAGAGTCAGAAAGAAGGGAAAGCTCATCAGTAGAGCTTTTCATACGAAAGCCATACTGGCGATCAGAGATTAGATTAGAAGAATGTTTCCAAAACTTCCTGTTAAGGATAGATTCGAAAACTTAATATATATATATATATATATATATATATATATATATATATATATATATATATATATATATATATATATATATATATATATATATATATATATATATATATATATATATATATATATATATATATATATATTAGTCAATAAGGTGTTTCCTTTATCATCTCTCATCAAAATAATTTTTTAGATCGCATCGCGAAGAGCTTTAGATTTAGGTTAAGGATTGTAGTTTACGGAGGAAGATTCTCTAACGATAAGTCGGAGTTTCGATGTCAATTGGTTTGTTAACAAATGAGTAATTTTATCACGCCATATTCTTATGTTAAGTACATTGTAATTATATTTATTAGTGCATAAGGATGCAGGCGGAACAATATATAAATATATATATATATATATATATATATATATATATATATATATATATATATATATATATATATATATATATATATATATATATATATATATATATATATATATATATAACTGTTACAATGGCAAAAATATATTTGCTTTGATTTTTTTCTGGATCATAGCATCTGGCTTATCAACTGCTTTCTCACATAGGTTTAAGTTTAAATTTGAGATGTCATTGTATATATATATATATATATATATATATATATATATATATATATATATATATATATATATATATATATATATATATATATATATATATATATGTGTGTGTGTGTGAGTGTGTGTGTGTGTAATATTAATTGTAAATATATATATGTGTGTGTAAATTAAGGCTCGCCTTCATGATTTCTATATTAATCATGCTTTGATGCGTTTGTTTGTTTGTTTGCTTGTTTGTTTATTTGTTTGTTTGTTTGTTGATTGGACCTGTTGATAGTTTTAATATATTTCTAAAACGTGACTCGAATTTTAAATTGCTTCTTGAAGGTCTAATGGAGTGAAGCAAAGATCATTAAGAATTAACGCAGTTTGATGCTTTGGTAGATAATTATTTTGCGAATCTCTCTCTCTCTCTCTCTCTCTCTC
>SEYY01000239.1:152366-157366 GCA_009176605.1 Armadillidium nasatum
AAATGGAAGAAGAGTGTAATTGATAGAGAGGAGGAGGATGTGCTAAAATGGTTTGGACATATGTGAAGAATGAAAGAGAACAGAATGGATTGGCAAGGTACGTAGATCCGATGTAGATAGGGGAAGGGTAGGGGAGGGGAAGGCCGAAGTGGGGATGGATGGATGGAGTGAGAGTGATTTTGATGGAAGGAATTTGAGTTTAGACGAGGGTAGAAGATTTGTGGAGACAGAGATGGAGGGAGGTGGTGAAAGCGTTGAAAGGTAAGAATAGTTATGTTTGTAAGGAATTGTGGACGGGCACCACCTCACGAAAGTGGGAAAGGTGATAGTGAAATATATATATATATATATATATATATATATATATATATATATATATATATATATATATATATATATATATATATATATATATATATATATATATATATATATATATATATATATATATATATAATTAACATCCGCATCCGCATCCGCATCCGCATCCTCATCAAAATTAACATCCGCATCCGCATCCGCATCCTCATAAAAATTAACATCCGCATCCGCATCCGCATCCGAACTTTTCGAAAATTCAACATCCGCATCCGCATCCGCATCCGCACTTTTCGAAAATTCAACATCCACATCCGCATCCGCATCCTCATCAAAATTAACATCCGCATCCGCATCCGCACTTTCGAAAATTCAACATCCGCATCCGCATCCGCACTTCTCCAAAATTCAACATCCGCATCCGCATCCGCATCCGCAAATTGGAAAATATGACATCCGATCCATCACTAATATATATATATATATATATATATATATATATATATATATATATATATATATATATATATATATATATATATATATATATACTGCGCGTGATTTTTCTATGTTTATCTGTAATTAAGAGATTAAAAAGATTTTCTGGTACGGTTCAAAGCCGAGTTTAGACTTGCTTCCTTTCTCTCTTTCTCTTTCTGAGACAACGATTTGGGAAGGTAACTTTACTCTGTTATTAGTAAGAATTATTCTGAATATTGAGATCGTTATTCTTTTTTAGTACCATTGTAAAAACGTAATTGCAGGAGTCTCTCTCTCTCTCTCTCTCTCTCTCTCTCTCTCTCTCTCTCTCTCTCTCTCTCTCTCTCTCTCTCTCTCTCTCTCTCTCTCTCTCTCTCTCTCTCTCTCTCTCTCTCTCTCTCTCTCTCTCTCTCTCTCTCTCTCTCTCTCTCTCTCTCTCTCTCTCTCTCTCTCTCTCTCTCTCTCTCTCTCTCTCTCTCTCTCTCTCTCTCTCTCTCTCTCTCTCTCTCTCTCTCTCTCTCTCTCTCTCTCTCTCTCTCTCTCTCTCTCTCTCTCTCTCTCTCTCTCACGCACACACACACACACACCACACACACACACAGATTTGATGCAGGTTCTTAATAATTATTACCTTTTAATAGCAAATATCATATGAATCTTCCCCCAATTTCATTGTAGTTTTGGTGTGGTTTTTATTTAACTTTTTTTGGAATTGGTGTGGGATTCTCAATATTGTATTCGCCAAAAATTTTGCGATGTCACTCAAAATTTTGTCGTTTTTTTTTCTATTTTTTTTTTAATTTATGAAAAGATAAATAAATATTCTGAATAAATTATGTAAGATGTTGGCTCGATTTCTTAATCTCTCTTTGCAAGGAGAATTTTGTGTCTTGTTTCGCCCCTTTTTGTAAAAGATGCTCATCAATAAACATGAGTTAGGAAAGTATATTGAAGTAAATCATGCAGTTTTAGTTATTTTATTGTAGTCATATGAATGAATAATTTACATATTTCGTCTGGCATCTTTCTATGGAATTATTAAATAAATCTCAATCCTGGCACCTAGCACGCGCGCGCACACGATATATATATATATATATATATATATATATATATATATATATATATATATATATATATATATATATATATATATATATATATATATATATATATATATATATATATATATATATATATATATATATATATATATATATATATATTACCAATTATTGTTAGGTTTACACCGCCAGTATACATACTTTATAAGATGTTACACATAATTACTAATTTTACATGTTATCTGAAATTTGTTGTAATTATGCTAAAACTTAAAATTTGGCCTCAAGATGTTTTTGAAATTCATTTTCCATCTTTATTATACGATACTTAGCACTTTATATCTACAAATTATTTCGCTCTGTTATACCAACATAACCTTGTGGACTTTTTAAGCTATTTATTATTTTTTTTTTTTTTTTTATTTATTTTTTATTTTTTGCTCTAAGTGGATAAGAAGGCCAGGGAGGAGGGAGTCTTTCCTTCCCTTCCCCCTCTCCCTCTCCCTTGTTATGTTGGAAATTTTTTTTTTTTTTTTTTTTTTTTTAACAATTTTTCAAATATAATTCGAACTTATTTTGAAAACACCTCATCGCAATTTGAGAATATTATCAAAGTACCCGCGTAATTGGATTAAAAAATGAACTGTTTAGAAGTGCTCAGAAAAAGCGCAATCATATATGTACTGAATTTTATACTTTTTTTTTATGCTTGGATTTGTATACTTGGATGTATGTTTGTATATACGTATAAATGTTAAGTATATGGGTTGAGGAAGGTTGCAGACTAAAAACTTTTCGTCTCACCCCTATGATAAAAGCAAATAATGTGGGTTGATCCTTTTGTATGTTCTCTGACTTTATTGTATTGCGTCTGTGCACATAACGTCGTACCTTCATTTGCTCTTTTTAATTATATCAATTGAAAGATGTTTTTTCTTTAATTCAACTGTAATTCCAGTCAAAGTGTAATGCTTTCTATTTCCTTTGTCATTTTAGCCTTGTCTATTTTTTTCTTTATTATTATAATTAGTAGTAGTATTCCAATTATTATTTTTATTATTAGTAACTTTAGAAGTAGTTGTAATATTATTTATTTATTTTATTATTTTTTCCCTTTTTGCTGTACAGAGACTTCTCTCACTGAAAGTTGTTAGATAAAAATTGCTTCTATATAGAATTGAAAGGAAGCAGCTTGATAATATTTTAAGTATTATGAATGTTTGATTAATTATTATTAACGGTATTGGTAACGGTCTAAATTGGAATGTGAAGACACACAAAAAAGAAATAATTTTAAATATATATATATATATATATATATATATATATATATATATATATATATATATATATATATATATATATATATATATATATATATATATATATATATATATATATATGTATGTGTGTGTGTTTTATGTGGCACATGTTTTTGCCTAATATTTGTATTACACATAAGAAGAAGCTATAAATAACGTTAGTAAGGCCTGTCAGTTTTCCTTTCTAAGTCGTGATATCAGAGCGTATTTTAGTTTGAAAGAGCAACGAAACAATTTCTTATATAATAAGTTGAGGTAGCGAAGGTTGCACCAATTTATTACCGAGATAAAAATGTGGTTTGTCACTCCTTTCTTTTTTTTTAAGCCTTTTTGGCATTTCTTTTTTCACGTTCGTTTTGAGCGTGCCAAACTCTATAAATTGATGGGTCTCTGTTTAGTCAAGGAATCTTTGTTGATTGAAGATTTTACTTTGTATACGCTTTTGGATTTTTTTTTTTTTTTTTTTTTTTTTTGCTGGTCTATTTTAAGTATAAAGTTGGTTGAGGAAGAGATTATTATGAAGTAAAGTTTATTGTTTAGCAATGAGGTGGAAACAATTTCTTTCAGTGTATACTCGTTTGTTTATATATATATATATATATATATATATATATATATATATATATATATATATATATATATATATATATATATATATATATATATATATATATATATATATATATATATATATATATATATATATATATATATATATATATATATATAATATACTTAATCCGTTCCGAAACTCGGTTCGAATTACAAAGTAGATTTTACCATTAAAATATTGAAATCGCATTTTTAATTTTTTTTTTTTTTTTTTTTTTTACATCGAAAGGTATCTGAGTTCAGTAGAATTTGTTGTAAATATTAATATAATTAAAAATTATAATTAAATATATAAAGGTATTATAAAAATAAAATGTAAACAGATTTAAGCATAATGGAACATACATGTATAAGTATATAAAGTTAAACATTTCACTTTACCTTTTTCACGAAATTTTTTTAACCTCGTGTCTTGAAAGTTCGAATTACAAGTTTTATTCGAATAACAAAGCAAACAATGCTGAAAATTTTTTGTCCGAATTTTAAGAAGTTCGAGTTAACGGGTGTTCCACTATAAGGTTTCACATATATATATATATATATATATATATATATATATATATATATATATATATATATATATATATATATATATATATATATATATATATATATATATGCCTTTTAGAGATTAATAATGCCATTTCATTATTTATTTAAAGGTTGAGTAAAAATACATTTATATTGAATAAATTAGCATTATTGTAATTATTTAATTCAGTGGATCAAATTCCATATTGATATTAAAATTTTAGGTAAATTATTGAAGTCATCCCCACACGACAATCTCTCCATCAGTATTTTTATTTTCGATTAAGTCTTTTCTTTAATTAATTAAACTTTGTATTTCCAAGAAACTCTTGTATTCTATCCTTAATTTATTTTTAATTTTTAATTTATATTTAATTTATATTTTTAATTTATATTTAATTTTTGTGGTAAATTGTTCTTAAGGCAACCTTATAAAAAAAATGGCAGAGGTTTTTAATCTTCCTATTTCTCCAACTCTTCTTTCTGGAAAACTCTCGTTAAAGTAGTTCCTGATAACAGTGGAAATAGGGTTTCTCTTCTTTTTGAAAATTAGTCATCGCTTTCAAATATTCGACGAATCTTTAACAATTAAATCTAAAAGCAAATCATTAAGAGCCAATGATTACAATTTCATTAAAAAAAAATAATCCATCTAAACACTTTGATGAAAGTC
>SEYY01000239.1:167366-169866 GCA_009176605.1 Armadillidium nasatum
GATTTTCTCTTTGAAACTGCTAAGTCAGCAGTGACGATGGTTTTGATAAATCGACTTGAAAATGTACGTAAAATTGAGTTATCAGATTTTCTTTCTACGAACCACTTGGCCACATACTGACCCCCCCCCCCACCTTTTTTTTTTTTTTTAAAAAAAAAAAAAAAAAAAATTTAATTTCGACTGAGTACAAACAATACGACTTTTATTTAGGGTGCCAGCTGGCACTACTCAAGAAGACTTATACATTACCAAAGAACTGCATTTTATGAAATTTTTGTGTTATAATTACGAATGAAACCTGGCCGGAAATGCAATGATTTTAAATCTATTTATTTTTAGATTATATATATATATATATATATATATATATATATATATATATATATATATATATATGGTGGTAGGGAGAAAAGAAATATTCTCAAAGGGAGAAAGATGTAAACTTGCTACTTTAAAAGAGTTTCGGAATTTTTTTTTTTTAAATCTAATGTTAGATTGAGACTTAAGCAATTATTTCGTTTGTTCATTCAATTTTGCTTTGTTAACCGGGGAAGGATTTTAGTAGGAGGTTGGAGAAGGGAGTCTACGGCTTTAGAAAAGCATTCAGTAATTTATCCACTTTAATCGCATTACTTACCATATTCATAAGTTTTCATTTCCGAACTCATATTGTAAAATCTGTAATAAATTATAAAGGATCTGAAACTAACTTGTATGATTTCTTTGAGGAATTGAGATAAAGTAACTAAATAGAGTATTTTACAAACTTACAATGGAAGAATTCAAAAGTGTGAAGAATATGAAAACGAATTCCAATAGATTTTTTTAAAAAGAAAAATAAATATATTAATAAATAAATGAATAAATAAAAAAATACAGAATTTGTAAATAAACTTGAAAGTACGGTTATGTGAATAACCTATTGCAATCCTCAGTACTATTAACAGCAGAGCGATATACCTTCATGACCTACATAGCTTATTAAAGAAGAATTTTCTCTTCTATCTTTTTATCAGCTTAAAATTGCTTTGTTTTTACAGCAAATTTTTCAGCCAATTGTCAATTTTTTCTTCCAATTCCATTGAATCGTTACACCATTCCATACATGATTCCAACAGTTTCTGAAGCAATTTTATTAAACTTTTGAAAAAAGAGATTCATTTCCAGAGGCTCGAGATTGGATTGAATTTTATTTATTTTTAAATTAAACCGCGTATACGGCGTACATATAGTATATTACTAGTTCTAACCCAGCCTAAGACAATGACTAAGTCATAGTCTTCATTTTGCAAGTAGCGATACTTCCTCCAGTATATATATATATATATATATATATATATATATATATATATATATATATATATATATATATATATATATATATATATATATATATATATATATATATATATATATAAACTATAGGTAATCGTTCCCAAGATAAAGATTAAATCAGGAACGTAACTTCAAAGTTCATGTTTTAAACATATTGGTTGGTCATCGAAATTATACAAAAAATTTTAATTTTAATCATATTAAACTTTATTATCTCTGCTTGTACTGTCAAGCAAAAATAATATAGAATATATATCTTTTCTGCGGGCACCTTCCTACCCTCTTTTTTTTTTTCTTCTTCTTCTTCTGCTAATCAAATAAAAAACAAAGGTATATGATAGTCTGTCTTGTTTACACGTTTTCTATAAAAACTTTTTCAGAAAAAAACGTAATTCATGTTACAGATTATAGGTAACATTTTTAAAAAATTTATCTATTTTTAATTACATTATATTCTTGGTTTTATTTAATTAAATTAATCCACTTTTATTTTTTCACTGAACCCTTATAACCCCCCGAACTTGAAGATTTAATATTATATATATTATATATATATATATATATATATATATATATATATATATATATATATATATATATATATATATATATATATATATATATATATATATATATATATATATTGTTGGGATTTCTGTGGCGTGAAACCCATGAAAACGCTTTAGGCAGATATTGTAACTGCTTTTGCCGAGAATAAACCTTATTCTATTAAAATTTAGCCTATAAATTAATAAAAGAGATTAATAAAGAACTCACCATTTAAAATATTCTGTAAAGGTAAAGTAACAGGATTTATTTGATTTCCAAAGTAAATTAACTTGGATGTTTGGCTCTTTTGTATAAGCGCATAAGTAAATTTTTGTGAGTAGTAAATTAAGTAACTTTTCAGCCAAGTAGGAACATAAACATAAACCCAACAAGCAAGAACTCACAAAACTCTGCTCAAAACCCAAGGCCTAGATTAAACAGTAAGTCACGTTAATCATACAATTCAAGTTAATAAACTAACCCAACCCAAACAATCAATTGTCAATTTAATTCAATAAGCAAACTTTAAAAGGTATCAGGGTTGAGTATGTCAAGTTAGGCCCTAACTTTCTCACAAAGCTCTATAGAGACTCCTACCCTAAGGGTCAATATATAT
>SEYY01000239.1:174866-197366 GCA_009176605.1 Armadillidium nasatum
TTACAAGAGAGTAGTGTCCAAAGTTTCTTTTCCTACTCCGAAAAATCATCCACATCCTACATCCTAGACCGTAATCCTTGGGTTAAATTGTGTCTTTCTGTAAATAAATTTTCTGAACTTTTAATATGTCAAATATTGCCTAATTTTACCGATGCTTGAAATGAATGTTTATGCAAACCATTACACTTTGTCTTGGCTCTTCCATTGGTAAAACATAAGCAAATATTGCTATTCTCTAAAAATGTTAATCTTTTTAATTATTTTTAATTATTTATTGTTTTGTTTATTTTATACTAATAGTTATTGTTTTGCATTTGATTATTGTATGTCGTAGTTATTCTTCTCACACAACAGGAATTCCCTCTCTTTATATATATATATATATATATATATATATATATATATATATATATATATATATATATATATATATATATATATATATATATATATATATATATATATATATATATATATATATAAAGCCTAATAATTGCATTGCCTTTATATGTGTAAAGATTTTACAGAATAAATTTATATTTGGATTTTTTTTAATTTAGAATATATGAATAAAAAACATAATTTTCCACGGTTTTTGATATTATTGGCGAAATTCCGCCCATCATTGGGAGAATCTTAGTACGCCCATCAAAAAAAAAAAAAAAAAAAAAAAATAATAGTAATAATAATAATAATAATAATAATAAAAAAATAAAAAAATAAGAAATAAATTTATTTCCTCCGTTATTATTGATGGGTTTGGTTCTCTATGAAGCCATTTAAGCTAAATGTGTGTTATTTTCACCTCTTGCTTAACGTCATATTTGTTGCTTAACGTTAACAATGACACGCGCGTGCTCATATATATATATATATATATATATATATATATATATATATATATATATATATATATATATATATATATATATATATATATATATATATATATATATATATATATATATATATATACGCGTGTGCGTGCGAATGTTTGATAAGTTACGAATATACTGTTAAGCTAATGATGAAATGACATATTTATATATCTTAAATGACTCTGTCTTCATTTCTTTCCACTCATTTATTCTTGGCATTGCAATCTTTTCTGCTGTCTCTGAGCTTAAAACTAACAAAGCGAATGTTCCTGATGGTATCCCTCCAGTGGTCATCAAAACATGGGCCGAGGTTGCACCATGTTGTAGTAAACTAAATTGTCTCTGCCATTCATATATTACCTATTCTTTCTTGCTGGAAGTACGTTCTCTTTCAGCTTGTGCTTATATGAAAAACCCTTTCAACTCTCTGTTTTCCTGTTGCATTAACAACTGTTCTTTCCATAGATTTCAAATTTGTCGTAGCAGGAAGATTTTGAAGCATCTTGATTATTGGAACGTCAATATGGTTTGCTCTTATTCTTGACCGAAATTCAGGTGCTTGAGTTTTCTGATTGCAAACCTTTTTCTGCTTCCTCTTGCTGTTTCTAAAATAAATTTTTAGCCAAAGGCCGTTGTTTCCCATTTGTATGCAACGATTTTGTTTGCTCTCGTGTCTCTGATGTGGAGTCTTCCGAATTTCCCATCTTCTGGCTTAAGCTTTCTTGCCATTCTACGACAAAATTCATTCGTTCTGTTTATTTATCTCCTAATTCTATTGAATATCCTAAATTCATTGACTATCTAAACTCCAAAATATTGCACATATTTTCTTCTTCTCCTTTCTCAGAAACCATCATATTAGGTGACTTCACTGTTCACCACCAACAATGGCTAATTTATAGTGTTCTTAATTCAGCAGGCGAACGTACCTTCCAATTCTTAATCCAAAATGACTTTGAGTAGCTTGTGCAGCTCCCTACTCGTATCCTTAATCTTCCTGGAGATGAACTCAACATTCTAAACCTTTTATTTAACTTCTAATCTTTCTCGTTATACTGTTTAACTCTAACCACTTCTGGCTTTCTCCAATTACCTTTTTATCTCTGTATCGACCTCTATTTTTTCAAGTCTTCGCAAGAAAGTCCCTCGCCTGTTTTTACCGATACCGATACTTGACTCCATCCCTAAATTATATATATATATATATATATATATATATATATATATATATATATATATATATATATATATATATATATATATATATATATATATATATATATATATATATATATATATATATATATATATATATATATAATAATAAATAATAATAATAATAATAATAATAATAATAATAATAATAATAATAATAATAATAATAATAATAATAATAATAATAATAATAATAATAATAATAATGTAGTTGTCTTGTTTTATTTTGAGGAAATTGATGTAGGTTTGAACTTTAAGGTATAGGGTGAGAGTGGGCGATGAAAAGGTGAAAAATTTAAGGGTCAAACATTGAATATTTAATTTTTTTTTAAAGTTTACAAGTCTTTTTACCTTTAAAGGTAAATATAGATAAATATAGTTATGTACGTAAGGCTTAATGTTAAAGATGTTTCGTTCTTCAGACTTTTCATATTTTAGATTTTGGAACTGAGAAGAGAGAGAGAGAGAGAGAGAGAGAGAGAGAGAGAGAGAGAGAGAGAGAGAGAGAAAGAGAGAGAGAGAGAGAGAGAGAGAGAGAGAGAATTTCATTTTTGTCATGTTTTTAATATCCATTTTCTTATTTGTTTTATAAAAATGATTTTCATTTATTTACCACTCTTCACTTTTGTGTATATATATATATATATATATATATATATATATATATATATATATATATATATATATATATATATATATATATATATATATATATATATATATATATATATATATATATATATATATATATATATATATTTAGAGATAGTGATTACAGTTTACGTTTATATTTTTATAACTGCTTTAGTTATTAGGAGTCCCTTCTACCGTTTTTCCTTTTGTTTCGAGGTGGTTTCGGTGTGTTGAAAGATTTTTACGATTGTAAACGAACATTATTGAGAGAGAGAGAGAGAGAGAGAGATGATGTTTCTTTTATCATTAAAATAAAACATTTGAGGCCAGACTGCACTTCTACATACTTAAATAATTGAAAAACTACTGAACGTACGTTAAAAAGGATTATATTTTTGGAATCCTTGTCGAATTTTAGGTAAGAAAAATTGGGAAATAAAAAAACAATTCTTAATAACTTTATTACGTAAGTAAATTTTACTTTTTTGTTGCGGGTGAAAGAATCGTGCGTCTGGCATGCTCTCTTTTTTTAAAATAAATTTTTCGAAATTTAACTTAAATTTCGCTAATGACTAAGAAAATTTTTAAAAGATGTGATATATATATATATATATATATATATATATATATATATATATATATATATATATATATATATATATATATATATATATATATATATATATATATACATCAGTTAGGCATGTATGCCACTGCCATCTTCGGTCGTTCAGGTTAAATAAGTCAAATTAGTTTTGTTAAATCATACTTATCGTACACCAACATTTTTTTTTAAATTTATTTTTAAATATTTTACAATTTTCTCACCCAAAATTCGACAGAGATTCCAAAAATGTTTTCCTTTTTTACGTACGTTCAGTAGTTTTTGAGATATGTAAGTATGTAGAAGTGCAGTCTGACCAACATTTGATTCGTTTGATGAATCAATTTGTTTGTTTGTTATTAGATCTTACACTCCAAAGATATTTGATGAAATGAAAGTGATGAATCTAAATTTGAAAGTTAAGGAAAAAAAAATTTGAAATTTTTTCATGCATCGCCTTTCAGTGTCCGAACTTCTGCGACCGAAGAAATTAGATAAAAGAAGAAAATTTTGGTCAAACGGTGAATAAGTTGCAATTGAAATTGAAATGGAAGGTGCGAAAAACTAAAGGCTTTTTTTTTTATTTATTTATTTTTTTGTTGTTGTTGTTGTTGTTGTTAGCAGAGTAAATTTTTACCTTATTTCCATTGTATATTTATAAGTCTTAATATTTTTAGAAATTATTCTTGTTTGTATAATTGCTTAAAGATTAAAATTATCATTATTAAAAACTGTGTTTTTTCCGATTCTGACGACAGTTTTAATTTGTCGAACAAAACTGGTAAAATCACTCTTTTCCAAACAACTGTTTTTTAACGCAACAAACTGCAAATGTTACTCAACAGTTGGTTTGGAAAACCAAATAAAAAATGCAGTTGTATACGGAGGGGGGTGTTCCGGGTTGTTTACCCGATTATTATGGTTGTGTAATAGGTTGTATTTGTAAAGAAATCCACCTTGCCTGCTTTGTTTAAACCAGGGATGTTGTCCAAGTTTTCATTAAAGTTCAATAAATAATCGATTACAACATTTCTCAACACTGTAACCGGTCACTTATCAATCTTGAACTCCAAAATAGACACCAGGTTTAACTAAAACAACACCTGAAAGTCAGGAAGGATGATTGAGAAGAGACTAGGTGGAAATTGAAATAAGAATCGTAGATGTGTATTGAATTCACTTGGATTAGAGTGAGACAAGTAAATTGCAAGGCTGTTTTCCTTTAGTAGAAGAATGCATGTGACAATACTCAACGTTGTGTATAAACCAGTCACGATACGATATTAACAAAATAATTTAACTTAAACACTGTGATGTTATTAATAATATAAATATTATTAATATCATGTATTGGAACAGACTTACAAATGGTGGCTCACTGATTTGAAGGCGGGAATTATCTTTCTCAATACTTACGACACCACGACAGTGAATTACGCTTGAAGAATAAATAAGAAATATTTGAACAACCGTACTCGACAAGTAAACATACGATTACTACTTATTCGCAATAATAAACAACAGTTAAGATTTACGTAAAATTGAAAGAGAAAGAATTCGAGATCAATTAAACTACTGTTGATTTTGCATTGAAATTTAAGCTCGTAATTAAATTATTATTAAAAGTTATTAAAACCAACAAACACAAAAAAATATCACTTCACCAAACAACAACCTACGCTTCGAGCGATATAGTCTCAACTGACGCCTCAAGCTAAAGCGCTCTAGGGCTTCGAATGTAACGAGTTAAAGTAGTTCGGTAGAAATTAGTTAACTCTATTTTCTATTAATCTATAGTTACAACAGAGACATTGTAAAAATTTAAATGAATTTAAATATATAAAATGTAATTAATAAATCGTTACCAGAAGTTCTATTTTAATTGTTTGGCTTGTTAACAAACGGAGATGCCAACGTAAGTTCCAGAACATTCTCGAATGTTCTCAATTTTGTGTGACGAAATCTTAAATGTAGGTTATTTCTAGTTTTTCCTATTAATTAATTAATTGATATATAATATATGCATTTAATGATTGAGGAATTTAATAAACTTGATAAGAAAGTGGTAATTACATTTAAAACTCAAGAAATTGACTTTATATTAGTATCTTTTGACTTGTAAAGGATGCCACGCGTTTATATATATATATATATATATCTCCGAAATGTGGCAATTTATATATATCTATAAAGGATTTTATCTCCTGGTTACAAAAATGATTTATAAAAATGAACCAAATGCATTTTATAAAAAGTTATTAGCGTTGGAAGATAGAAAAAATAAGTGGAGATTTGCTTGAGAAACTTAAGATGGCGCGCGGAGGAATCTTAAACGTGGCTCTTTCGTATAACCTTTCTATAAATGCGAGATTAGAGGAAGAAATGAAATTTAAGTAAATATAAAGATAAACTGAATCATATTATAATATGGAAATAAATAATTGGAGGGAATAAGAATTAAATCAATATTATCTTACAATAATATAAACGATAAATTAGAAAGCATTCCTACTTCAAGAAGATAGAAAAAGCTCGTCAAGTCATTCACCCATTTCTCCTATTAAAATTTCAGCTGGTGGTGATTTATTTATAAATCGAAACATTAACTCCCCCGAAAAAAAAAGAGAAAACAATGAGTACAAACTGGTGTTTGTGAGAGTTTTATGAGGAGATTAGAAATAAATTATCTCCACCCAACAACATACATGAATGATATAAAGGTAAGAATGTTTGCGGATAAGCTAGCAACTCCAACCCCCAGGAAAACTGACCTCGAGTTAAGGAATGTCGCAAACGAGTAATAAGGGAATGGATCGGTCCAATCCTTCACCCCCCAATTAGCTCACCCCTTTGGGAGGCCGCAGAGATGTCCGATTGTGACGACTCGAGGAAAATAACCCTTCAACCTATGTGGGATAATTCCCTTGCCGTAAATGGGGTGGAACCCCTTTCTCAAACAGTGGAACAAAGTCTCCTTGGCATAGGAGTGTTCAGTCATCGAAAGACTTACCCGCCGAACCTATCTAACCCCTCAACTATGGCTTGCATTCACCACGGGGGGCTCGAGTAATCCGGGATCTACTCCATACATAGTTGTATGATAGGGTAACACTAGGTTAACCCTTATGAAATCAGAATGACTGAACTTAAGGGAACTCGTCCATCTGTTTTTTTTTTTTTTTTTTTTTTTTTTTTTTTTTCCAGGATAGGGAGACCCTCCAAGAGTACCAACCACGGACATCGGCCGACCATCCGATGAGGTACTGCAACCAAGGAGGACGTCAGGAACGTACCGACCCTACGTAAGAGCAATTTGCGACACCCTAGAACCGAGGACAGAAACCCCCTGGGAGTGAAGTGTGCCAGAAAGATAGGAAATGAGTAAACTCATTTAAGAGAGCGTAAGGATATCACTCAGGCTATTGAAGGATGGAGTTTGAGACAAAGTTAGAGTTTGTGTAAGTGTATCACAGATTTAAGACGTTATGGTGTGGGTGCTGTGTTGTCTAAGTGTTCTAGATATAAGTGGATGATGACAGCAAAGAAAGGAGTTATTCTTTGTCAAGAATAGCCTTTATTCGCTGTTTCGCCAAGGCATTAGCTTGACGTTCTGATCTTCTCGGAGGAGTCAAGGTTGCGGATGGCTCCTCTGAAGGAGGATCAAATATGTTAGAGTGAATTTCTAAAGGGTACAAGTGAATGACAGCGCGAGTTATTTCACCGTTTCTAGTAGTTAAGGAAACCGATCTAACATGTCCGTCGGGAGAAGTATGGAGTGTTTTGATGATACCTAAACGCCACTTTAGGCGAGGACCGTCGTCCTCAATTAAAACCACATCTCCAATGGAGATGTTAGTCTTACCAGAAACATTCCATGATTGTTTCAGATTGATAAGGTAATCTTTCTCCCAAGAAGAACGAAATTTAGATATAAGAGAGAGGAGATATCGGTAGCGTTTGTTGATCTTAACAGGGTCCAGGTAAGTGATATCTGTGTCCGAGAGTTCTAATGGGATTGGTAAGGAATTCAATTTGTACCCCATTAATAAGTGAGAAGGAGTAAGGGGGTCTTCACATTGAAGTTCATCCCCCACAAAGGTAAGGGGTCGACAGTTGAGTACTGACTCAACTTCGATTAAAACAGTATAGAACTCATCATAGGATATGAAAGCTTTGTTTAAGGTGCGTTTTAAATGTAACTTTGTTATCCCTATTAGTCTCTCGAAGAATCCGCCATAGTGACTACTACGAGCTGGATTGAACCTCCACGTGATGGAATGTTGTGATAGGAAGTCTTTGACAGAAGGTAGAGTATGTAGTTGTTTAAGATATTGAGAAGACGCTTGAAAATAAGTAGCATTATCTGAAAAAACTATTGAAGGCACTCCACGTCTGCCCATGAAACGACGTAACGCAAGAAGGAAGGATTCGGTACTGTTATCTAGAACAAGTTCCAGATGTACAGCTCGAGTGGTGGCACATGTGAACAAAACAACGTAACACTTAACTGTACTGGCTTTGGGAGTTTTAATGAGAAAGTAACCCGTTAAGTCGACGCCGATTACTGTAAAAGGTCTAGTATTCATTACTCTAGCTTTGGGTAATGCTGCTAAGGGGGCAGGGCGGAAATGTACTGCTTGTAAACGTTTACAAAGCACGCAAGGTCGAGTGACCTTCTTAATGGTGGTTCTCATGCGAGTGAAATAATACTTTCTGCGAATTATTAGTAGAAGTTCGGAGGTACCTAAGTGATGGTGCGATAAGTGAGTGTCCCATATGAGTAACTTCGTAAAATAACAATTAAAGGGAAGCAAAATGGGGAATTTAGTATCATATGGAAGTGAAGAGTTACTTAGACGTCTATCGCAACGAATAATTCCATCCACTAAAACTAAACTTAGTTGTTTACATAAAGAAGTAATAGACAAATTATTTTTAAAATGGTTTCAATTCGGACTCAAAAAATTCTCTCTGAATGGTTCGAATCCAATAAAGTTCAGCGTTCTGATTCTCTTCAATGGAGAATTGATGCGAGAATTTCGGTTTAATTATAGATTTATTTAAAGGCAGAGTTACTATTTTTTAAATTATTTACAAAACGAATTATTAATTTAGTGATACGCAAGGCTTTGTTTAAAGACGAGTAAGCATGCAAATTTAATATTGTAGTTTCGGGAGGATCCACTACGATAGTGGTGGCCACTACAGGAATTTCCTCATCTGCAGAAAGTGAAGGATGATCCTTCCATACTGGCCAACTTGGGGGATCTAAACAGCCATGGGGGACCGGAGCCCCAAAGTTTAGAAAATATATACTTACTATCCGACCCACGTGAAGCTAAATCAGCGGGATTACATTCGGTTGGGACATACTTCCACTCAACTGAGGGAAGGTTTTTATGGATTTCATCTACTCTATTCTGGTTAAAGGTGGGGAGTTGTTTCTTAGAATACAACCATTGGAGCGCGACCTGACTATCGATCCAAGCGTAAATATTACGAAATACAAGGATATTATCAAAGGTGTCAATCACAAATTTCAATACGCGCGAAGGAAAGTAAAGCTCCCATTAACTCTAGTCGTGGAATGGAGAGTTCCTTGATAGGCGCAACCTTCCCCTTAGAAATAAGTACATTTGAAATTGGACCGGTATCTAAACATGACACCACATAAATAACAGTGGCGTAAGCAGACCCAGATGCGTCTGAGAAAGCATGAAGTTCTACTTCTTGTGTGTGAATAAGTTGTCTAGGCAATTTGAAGTTCAAACAATTTTGAAGGTGATTGGAGATGGATTTCCACTCCATTTTGAAGAGCATCTGGAATTTTAGTATCCCAATTCAACTTTAATTTCCAAATTTTTTGTAGAAGTATTTTGCCTCTTATAACCACTGGTGACAAGACTCCTAAAGGATCAAATATTGAGGCTACGTTTTGTAATATTTTACGTTTGGTATTAGCTTCAGAATTGAGTTTACGAGAAGGGTAAGACATGGTATCTGATTTGACATCCCATTCCATGCCTAACATCTTTATGAGGTGTCCCTCTATGCCTAAGTTCTGTTCCTGAAATGTAGAAGTGGCAAGGGGAGAATTAGAAGCCCACTCTCTCAAATTGAGGCCAGCCTTGCTGAATAAAGACCGTGTATTGGTGAAATAGGATCCAATCTCTTCTTCGGTTTCAAACGTTCCAAAAAGATTGTCAACATAGATTTGTTCTAAAATAGTGTCCTTATACGCTATTTCAGACTGATTTACGTGATGATGGAGGCATGCGGCCAGTAGAAAGGGGCTACACGTCGCTCCAAACAATACTGACTTGAAACGATACGTGGCGAGAGGAGAATGTGGATCTGAGGGGTCTCGGACCCACAAAAATCGAGTGGAGTCTCGATCTTTCTCAGTTAGACGAATACCCAAAAATGCCTTTTCAATATCTGAAGAGGTGGCATAAGGTTTGATACGAAATTTAAGTAGTAGTTTACCCAGATCAGTAATGAGAGAAGGACCACTATGAAGGCAGTGGTTTAAGCTAGGATTTCCCGAGGAACAATCGTATACCAACCTCAGGGCGGTAGTTGAAGATGATTTACGAACACCATGATGGGGGAGATAATGTAATTTTGATTCAGGATGTACAGGATTCGATGGTTTGACCTCCTCAATAAAGTCACGGGCCAATTGGTCCTTAATCACATCATCATATGATTTGAGAAGTTGAGGGCTTTCCCTCAATTTTTTCAAAACGCTATATAAACGAGACTTTGACAAGGAGTAGTTATCTGGAAGGGGAGGGTGGTTATCGCGCCAGGGTAAAGAAACGACGTATCTCCCATTCTCGAATCGTAGGTTATCCTTAAAGGACTCTAAGGTAGTTTTTTCAGCATCCGTAAACTGTTCGTTGGGAAGTATGCCAATGTGAGAAAGAGACCACAGACGATCTAAGTCAGTCGTGGAGTTTTGATCTGGATACTCATTTGAAACGGGTATAATTAAAGAATTGTCTTCATTAATCGAAGACTTGGATAAAGGATCTCCTTCCTCATATGCAGTGAGAGAAAGAGTTGAGGTTTTATCATCATTAATAAATGACAAGTGAGAATTATTTATCTCTTCGGTGAACTGAATCTCAGTCCGAAATGAAGACACGACTGTAACTTGAGCGTCAGAATTACTAGAAGTGAAGGGCAGTTGTCCCCATATGATATGACCAAGGTTAGTTTTCATTAAGTTGACGTCATGAACCTTCTCAAAAGATTTAAGGAAACTTGTTTAGGTGATCGGCTCCGAGCAAAATTCCAATGTCTGAAACTCTGTCACTGGTTGGAT
The DNA here is from genome assembly GCA_009176605.1 of Armadillidium nasatum. Lineage (NCBI taxonomy): Eukaryota > Metazoa > Arthropoda > Malacostraca > Isopoda > Armadillidiidae > Armadillidium > Armadillidium nasatum. The sequence goes on from SEYY01000239.1 coordinate 185,527, forward strand.
AAGGGTTTGCGAGGGGAACATGATGCTTCCTCAACATTGTGGTAGTCTTCACCAGACCTGGAATATTCAAATCATTGGGTAAGTAGTCTACAACGACGGCAGAAACGGGAACGACTCCTTCCTTAGTCTTGATGTTAAGGGTTACAACATCATGTTCAGAAGGAGTTCCCTTTATGGTTAATACCATTGATAGCTATGTTTATTTTGGAATTAGGAACACAGTTGAACAATTTGGAAATTGATCTGGTAACTAGTGTCCTTTGTGAAGCTTGGTCACAAAGGGTTCGCACCATTATTGGCCTTTTATCCTTAAATATAGTCACATCGGCAATGGGTAACGCTACCCCACTGTTGTAAGAGGAAAGTGTCGTCGTTACATTATTTGATGAAGTTTGGGGGAGAGAAACGCGTACTGATTTTTGGAATTGATCACAGAGAGCGGTATGATGATCTGGGGACTTGCAATTAAAGCAAGTTTTGTTGCTTTGGCACTCATTAGTAGGGTGATATGAGGCCAAACACTTGAGACACCATTGGTGTGTCTCCGCCACTTGTTTTCTTAACTCAAGAGAGGGTAGTAAACCACACTCAGAAGTGTAGTGTTTACTACGGCAGAATCTACATTTTACATTCGAATTAGCAGCATTGTTGTTATTCTGATTATTATTACTATTTTTATTATTACCAGGAATTTTAACATCATTACTACCATTATTTTTGCTATTATTATTTTTGTTATGATTATTATTTGATTTCTGGGATGGTTTAGTGGGTGGTGGAAGGTTAGTTTGTGTGGTGACTAACACAGTTGATTGCTTGGGCTTTGTCCCACTAGTCTTCCACTTGTTGTTCGATGAGGAGTTATTGTCAGAACTCTTGGAAGATGTCTTCTCATTTTTTTGTACTGGAAGACAAGGATTGACCAGAAGCCTCTAGGACAGTTAATGTTTGATTTAAACTGTCCATCAGAGACTCCAAAGTCCAAGCATCTTCTGATTTGTCCTTTGAGTTTTCCCAGAGGATTTTTTCTCTTATTTGAGCTGGGAGTTTTTTGGCAAGAAGCACTCCTAAAAGAGTTGAACAGCTGCCGCAATTGTTGATCATTCCTTTTGTTTTGAGGGATTCGACATAACAATGTACCTCCGCTTTAAATTGATAAAGCTGGTGGTAATCGTATTTGGGAGCTGATATGTTCAGCAATTTCGATATCAAGGTCTCCTTGACCTTTAGCAGGATTACCAAAGTCTCTCTTCAGTAAATTTAGAATGATCTTGTAGTTGTTGCCTGAGACTGTGTAACCAGAAACCAATTTGAGAGCGGGACCCTTGAGACAATCTAATAGTAAATTCAACTTATTTATCTCGGAGTACCCTTTATTTTCCACATTTGTCTCAAACACTTCTATGAAATTGGAGAAAGTCAATATATCTCCATCGAAGGTTGGTAGGCGTTTAGTGGGAAGTTTGAAAGGCCTCGGGTACGCGCGGGGTCTCCGAAGCGGAATTAATGGTAGGTGTGGCAGATTCTCTCTTAAGGGGTTCTAAAATTAGTTTGGTCGTTTCAATTTTATCCGTGATCGCCATATGACGCTCAAAACATTCATCGTCGTCTCTAGAGAGTGCGTCATCATCTAAGGACTCTTGTATGATAGTATCGAACCCACTTAAGTCTGCCTCGATACCTTCTAAGGTTTTGACTAGCGCTATTAGTCTCCCCAGATGAGGTTCAGGATCGCTAATTATCCTATCTATTTCATGGACGGACTTTGTCGCTCGAGACCGTAGTAATTTTCTTTGTTTCTTCGCATTGTCTAATCTTCTTTCTCCCATATCTGACAAGTCGTTGTTCGGATCGGGGGTCGTCATGATAAATTAAGATTTAGCTGGATGGTCGTTTAAAATGAACCGATTAAATAACCCTATTAAATGAATTAAATTTTTACTTAAACTCTGTTAAGATATAGACCTGTAAAGGTAAATTGGCCCTTTAAATTGGAGAGCTTAATTAAATAAATTGAAGTTTAATTAAAGCTCTGTTGAAATATATCAATTAAATAGATAATTGGAATTTTAAATTACAAGTCAGAACGCTTATTTGTGATGTAAATTTCCTCTGACCTGTGATCGCTTAAAATTTTAGAGGTATGCTCAATCAACTAGACTTAATGTAAGCAAGTCTAAAGGAGTGAACTTAAATTTTTAGAGTTGTGCTCAATCAACTGGACCTTATGTAAGCAAGTCTAAAAGAGTGAGCTTAAATTTTTAGAGTTGTGCTCAATCAACTAGACTTAATGTAAGAAAGTCTAAAGGAGTGAACTTAAATTTTTAGAGTTGTGCTCAATCAACTGGACCTTATGTAAGCAAGTCTAAAAGAGTGAGCTTAAATTTTTAGAGAAGTACTCAATTAACTAGACCTAACAAACAGATCTAAAAAATTGAGTTAAATTTTTAGAGATGTACTCAATTAACTAGACCTAACAAACAGATCTAAAAAATTGAGTTAAATTTTTAGAGTATCAAGTATATGGTACGAGTATGTAACCTTAATGTGATCCACATTCACAATGTTAAACAATACTTAAGTTCTCATTAAATCCGATTGTTTATTTTCTTGTGATGTATAATCTCCTTGATTTGTAACCGTTGTGAGTTTGGCAGACTTTATTAAGTCTGCACCGTGGTGGACGTCCCCCACAATTAAACGCGCAAACAAACCAAAACAAAAAAAATATTAAAAAAATATAAAAAATAAAGATTACTAGTAGCCAAGCTGAAGGCAACTTAAATTAGCAGTAAAGAAAATATAAAAAATAAGATTACTGCCAAGTTGAAGGCAACCTAAAAATAGCAGTAAAAGGAAATTAAAGGATTACTGCCAAGTTGAAAATAGCCTAAATAGCAGTATAAATAAAAAAAAAAAAAAACTAAGGATTAAGATTAGGGGGAGGGAAAAAAAAAAAATAAAATAAAATAAAATAAGGCTTAATTAAGAATGAATAACATATAAATTTCTGAAAATACAGCAATTTTTTTGCTTTTGAATTTTTAGGTCTACCCCAAAAAATATTCCGGCAAGGATTTTTAAAATATAAAAAATTAGGCTTACAATATAAAAAATTTGTAAGAGGGAGTTTGAAAAATATAAAATATTGTTCAGCAATTTAAAAAAAAAATTACAAGAGAAATTTTTAAAAATATAAAAAATTGGCCAACACTAAAAAAAAATTTGATAGGAGGGTTTTAAAAATATAAAAAATTGGCCGACAATATAAAAAATTTTGTAAGATCGCTACTGTGGAATAATTTCCAATGTAAAATAAGATACCAGCGAGATCTTTGCTGTGGATAATTTCCAATTTAAAATAAGATACCAGCGAGATCTTTGCTGTGGATAATTTCCAATTTAAATAAAGTAACAGCTAGATCTTTACTGTGGAATAATTTCCAATGTAAAATAAGATACCAGCGAGTTAGAAGCAGTATAAAATATTTGCAAAATTAAAATAATACAGCAAATTAAAGCAATATAAAATATTTGCAAAATTAAAATAATACAGCAAATTAAAGCAATATAAAATATTTGCAAAAATAAAATGCAGCAGATTAAAGGCGGTTTAAAATATTTGCAAATAAAAAATAATACAGCAAATTAAAGCAGTATAAAATATTTGCAAAAATAAAATATGCAGCAGATTAAAGGCGGTTTAAAATATTTGCAAATTTAAAAAAAAATACAGTAAAGTAAAAGCAATATGAAATATTGCAAAAATAAACTACAGCAGATTAAAGGGGGTTTAAAATATTTAAAAGCAAATAAAAAAAAAAAATACAGTAAAGTAAAAGCAATATGAAATATTGCAAAAATAAACTACAGCAGATTAAAGGCGGTTTAAAATATTTGCAAATTTAAAAAAAAGAAAAGCAAATTAAAAGCAGTATGAGATATTGTAAAAATAAAATACAGCAGATTAAAGGGAGTTTTAAAAATATACAAAAAATTAGGCCAGAATTTTGCAAAAGAGGGTTTTAAAAATATAAAAAAAAATTTTTTTAGGCCAACAATTTAAAAAAAAAAAATTGCAAGAGAGAGTTTTAAAAAATATTAAAAAAATGAAAAATAAAAAAAAAAAAAAAAAAAAAAAAAAAAAAAAAAAAAAAAAAAAACTGCGAAATCGGTTTAAAAAAAAAAAAAAAAATTTTTTTTTGTTGAAAAAAAAAAATTTAAAAAAAAAAAAAAAAAAAAAAGTTTTTTTTTTTTTTTTTTTTAAAAAAAAAAATATATATTGAAAAATGTTGCTTAAAAAAAAGGAATATATTGAAAAATGTCGCTTTAAAAAGAAGGATATATTGAAAAATTTGCTTTAAAAAAAAGAATATATTGACAAATGTCGCTTAAGAAAAAGAAAAATATATTGAAAATGTCGCTTTAAATTGAAAGTTTTAAAGCAGAATGTTTAGCTGAGAAAAAAAAATTTGTCGCTTAAAAAAAAGAAAATATATTGAAAATGTAGCTTAAAAAAAAGGATATATTGAAAAATTTGCTTTAAAAAAAAGAATATATTGACAAATGTCGCTTAAAAAAAAGAAAAATATATTGAAAATGTCGCTTTAAAAAAAAGGATATATTGAAAAATTTGCTTTAAAAAAAGGAATATATTGACAAATGTCGCTTAAAAAAAAGAAAAATATATTGAAAATGTCGCTTTAAATTGAAAGTTTTAAAGCAGAATGTTTAGCTGAGAAAAAAAAAAAAATTTTTTGTCGCTTAAAAAAAAAAAAATTGAAAATGTAGCTTAAAAAAAATATATTGAAAAAATTGCTTTAAAAAAAAGAATATATTGAAAATGTCGCTTAAAAAAAAGAAAATATATTGAAAAATGTAGCTTAAAAAAAAGGATATATTGAAAAATTTGCTTTAAAAAAAGGAATATATTGACAAATGTCGCTTAAAAAAAGAAAAATATATTGAAAATGTCGCTTTAAAAAAAAGGATATATTGAAAAATTTGCTTTAAAAAAAGGAATATATTGACAAATGTCGCTTAAAAAAAAGAAAAATATATTGAAAATGTCGCTTTAAATTGAAAGTTTTAAAGCAGAATGTTTAGCTGAGAAAAAAAAAATTTTTTTGTCGCTTAAAAAAAAGAAAATATATTGAAAAATGTAGCTTAAAAAAAAATGATATATTGAAAAATTTGCTTTAAAAAAAAGAATATATTGACAAATGTCGCTTAAAAAAAAGAAAAATATATTGAAAATGTCGCTTTAAAAAAAAGGATATATTGAAAAATTTGCTTTAAAAAAAGGAATATATTGACAAATGTCGCTTAAAAAAAGAAAAATATATTGAAAATGTCGCTTTAAATTGAAAGTTTTAAAGCAGAATGTTTAGCTGAGAAAAAAAAATTTTTGTCGCTTAAAAAAAGAAAATATATTGAAAATGTCGCTTTAAAAAAAAGGATATATTGAAAAATTTGCTTTAAAAAAAGGAATATATTGACAAATGTCGCTTAAAAAAAAGAAAAATATATTGAAAATGTCGCTTTAAATTGAAAGTTTTAAAGCAGAATGTTTAGCTGAGAAAAAAAAAAATTTTTTGTCGCTTAAAAAAAAGAAAATATATTGAAAAATGTAGCTTAAAAAAAAGGATATATTGAAAAATTTGCTTTAAAAAAAAGAATATATTGACAAATGTCGCTTAAAAAAAGAAAAATATATTGAAAAATAAAAAAAAAAATTAAAAAAAAAAAAAAAAAAAAAAAAAAAATGAGAGAAAAAAAAAAAAAAAAAAATTTTAAAAAGCTTACTGCGAATGAAAGGTGGAATAGAAGATTTGCAAATAAAAATATAGCAAATTAAAAGCAATATAAAATATTTGCAAAAATAAATTACAGTAGATTAAAGAATATTTTCAAATAAAAAGGGGAATTTCTTCGCTTAAGAGATAACAAATGAAAAAAAAAATAATAATGGAGAATGCGACTACAAAAAAGGAATTTTGGTTTAGAAGATAGAGTAAATTTTTAATGTTGCTGTTGGATAATTCCTAAAACAAATTTAAAAGAACAGCAATACTATTGGTTTGGGATAATTCCCAAATCAAAATTAAAGTAACAGCAATGTTGTTGCTGTGATTAAACTGTAATAGATTAAAGGGTTAAACGTTAGGTGCCAGAAAATGGCACTAAACGACGGTTTTTAAATGCACGCTGAGCGCCAAGATGTTTTTTCCGATTCTGACGACAGTTTTCAATTTGTCGAACAAAACTGGTAAAATCACTCTTTTCCAAACAACTGTTTTTTAACGCAACAAACTGCAAATGTTACTCAACAGTTGGTTTGGAAAACCAAATAAAAAATGCAGTTGTATACGGAGGGGGTTGTTCCGGGTTGTTTACCCGATTATTATGGTTGTGTAATAGGTTGTATTTGTAAAGAAATCCACCTTGCCTGCTTTGTTTAAACCAGGGATGTTGTCCAAGTTTTCATTAAAGTTCAATAAATAATCGATTACAACATTTCTCAACACTGTAACCGGTCACTTATCAATCTTGAACTCCAAAATAGACACCAGGTTTAACTAAAACAACACCTGAAAGTCAGGAAGGATGATTGAGAAGAGACTAGGTGGAAATTGAAATAAGAATCGTAGATGTGTATTGAATTCACTTGGATTAGAGTGAGACAAGTAAATTGCAAGGCTGTTTTCCTTTAGTAGAAGAATGCATGTGACAATACTCAACGTTGTGTATAAACCAGTCACGATACGATATTAACAAAATAATTTAACTTAAACACTGTGATGTTATTAATAATATAAATATTATTAATATCATGTATTGGAACAGACTTACAAATGGTGGCTCACTGATTTGAAGGCGGGAATTATCTTTCTCAATACTTACGACACCACGACAGTGAATTACGCTTGAAGAATAAATAAGAAATATTTGAACAACCGTACTCGACAAGTAAACATACGATTACTACTTATTCGCAATAATAAACAACAGTTAAGATTTACGTAAAATTGAAAGAGAAAGAATTCGAGATCAATTAAACTACTGTTGATTTTGCATTGAAATTTAAGCTCGTAATTAAATTATTATTAAAAGTTATTAAAACCAACAAACACAAAAAAATATCACTTCACCAAACAACAACCTACGCTTCGAGCGATATAGTCTCAACTGACGCCTCAAGCTAAAGCGCTCTAGGGCTTCGAATGTAACGAGTTAAAGTAGTTCGGTAGAAATTAGTTAACTCTATTTTCTATTAATCTATAGTTACAACAGAGACATTGTAAAAATTTAAATGAATTTAAATATATAAAATGTAATTAATAAATCGTTACCAGAAGTTCTATTTTAATTGTTTGGCTTGTTAACAAACGGAGATGCCAACGTAAGTTCCAGAACATTCTCGAATGTTCTCAATTTTGTGTGACGAAATCTTAAATGTAGGTTATTTCTAGTTTTTCCTATTAATTAATTAATTGATATATAATATATGCATTTAATGATTGAGGAATTTAATAAACTTGATAAGAAAGTGGTAATTACATTTAAAACTCAAGAAATTGACTTTATATTAGTATCTTTTGACTTGTAAAGGATGCCACGCGTTATATATATATATATATATATATATCTCCGAAATGTGGCAATTTATATATATCTATAAAGGATTTTATCTCCTGGTTACAAAAATGATTTTAAAAATGAACCAAATGCATTTTATAAAAAGTTATTAGCGTTGGAAGATAGAAAAAATAAGTGGAGATTTGCTTGAGAAACTTAAGATGGCGCGCGGAGGAATCTTAAACGTGGCTCTTTCGTATAACCTTTCTATAAATGCGAGATTAGAGGAAGAAATGAAATTTAAGTAAATATAAAGATAAACTGAATCATATTATAATATGGAAATAAATAATTGGAGGGAATAAGAATTAAATCAATATTATCTTACAATAATATAAACGATAAATTAGAAAGCATTCCTACTTCAAGAAGATAGAAAAAGCTCGTCAAGTCATTCACCCATTTCTCCTATTAAAATTTCAGCTGGTGGTGATTTATTTATAAATCGAAACAGATTAAATATTATATATAAAAAGGTATAAATAAATGGGTTAATGAGTTTGATTGGAAAAACTTAACTTTGAGGGTTGATTTTTTAAACAGACACGAAGAGAAGGTAATTTTACGACAATTTTAAGGCGTGGACCACGAGTACGAGAAGAAAAGTGGTGGCGGCTGAGACGTGAGGGTGCTGAGATTTATCATGGGGTCACGATTGTGGAAACATTGGAGGAATGAGGATATAAGACTGGAGCTGCGGATGGAACCGATTGAGGAATTGGTAGAGAGAAAGCAAGCTGAAGTGGTATGGCTAAGTATGATATGAAGTGAAGAAAATCGGTACTCAGCAAAATTTTACAACTGGTATCCACAAAGAAAGAGGCCTGCCGGGAACCGAGAAAGAGATGGAGAGATGGATATTATATATATATTATATATATAATATATATATATATATATATATATATATATATATATATATATATAATATACCATACCCTTGAGCTTCCGATAATTTAGATACCTTTCGATGTATTATGTTTCCGATAATACAAGATAATTTTGAAAAATTATTAATAAATTAGATATTAGTTTTTGAGCTTCTCATGAGGAGTTCTGAATTTAAAATGATAGTAGTAAACGCTGATATGTCCTATCTCTTAATCAATCAGTCGCGCGACCAATAAATGTTGACGTATAGTCAGACTCGGGAAATAAACTGGCACACGATGATGACTAATTGAGAGGGCATCAGCGCCTTCTTCAAGTTAAGATTACAAATTATGATTACAAATTATGATTACAAGTTAAGATTACAAATTATGATAGTAGTAAACGCTGGTATGCCCCATCTGAAAGGGTATCAGCAGTCTTCTTCAAGAAAAAGGTTGTTGGAAAGTCCTGTTGAAGCTTCGACTATTGTTCGAGGACTACATAATGAAATTGGTTAATTTAGATCTTGTTAATTTTTCAAAATTTATAATCTTAACTAACTTTTGACTTAACATTTTAAATTAAATTATTCATCTTCTAGAATCCAAGTTCTGATGATGTCCAAAGTTTGTTGACGAAACCGGTCAGCAATTAAGAGAATAAAAAGTTTTTTTGAAAAATTGGAAGAGAAATTATAACCTATTAAAATAAAAGCTGGATAGCACTTCCAATTATTATTATTATTATATTATTATTATTATTATTATTATTATTATTATTATTATTATTATTATTATTATTATTTATTATATTATATTATTATTATTATATTATTATTATTATTATTATTATTAGAGGCCTAATTATCATTATTATTTTTGTTACATTTTTATTATTGTTATTATTATTTTATCATTATTTTTATATTATTATTGTATTATTATAACAGCACTTTTTAATTTTAAAGTCATTTTTTCTCTTATTATTATCATTTCTAATTTAATTTAATATTAATTGTTAATTTTAATTATTTAATTTTATTAATAATAAATAATAAATAATAATAATAATATAATAATAATAATAATAATAATAATAATAATAATAATAATAATAATAATAATAGTAGAATTTTTTATTTTTATATAATACTTTTAATATTTTTTTTGTTATTATTATATTATTATTATATATTATTATTATTATTATTTATTATTATTATTATTTAATTATAATTAATTAATATAAAAAAAATTATTTTTAATTATTAATATTATATTATTATATTATAATTATTATTTTATTATTATTATATTATTATATTATATTATTAATTATTATTATATTATTATTATTAATATTATATTATTATTATAATTATTTTTATTATAATTATTATTATTATTATTATTATTATTATTATTATTATTATTATTATTATTATTATTAATATTATTTAATGTTTTTCTGGAAAGTATGTATAGAGTCACCTTCTCTATGATTTCATCATCTAACCTGCAAAGAAAAGTAGTAATTGCTCAATAATAATAATTGCTTTTAATGTCTTGAAAAAAGAGTATTTCTTTTTAAATAAGCGTCGTGAAGCGACCTTGTTGGTAATCATTCTTCTGTTATTTAATGAGACAATTAAGAAGCTTTGGGGGAGATGACGAGATGTAAAAATAGACTCGAAAGAATAGAAGCTTGTAGCGAGATTCTGTTTAAGGGTAATTATCGGGAATAAATTTGCAGTTATTTTTTAAGGGGGAATGTAATTCAATTTAGGGAGAATGTGTAATTCTCTTTCTTGGGATTTGTAAATATTATAATTTAATTGGGTAATTGCTATTGCTTATTTTTTTTTTTTTTTTTTGTATTATTATTATTTTACAAAAGAAGTTATTTTAAACGAACTGTGTTAACTTATATAATTATAATCATTAAAACTTTATGTACAAAAAAAAAAAAAAAAAAAAGAATAAAAATGGGATTACAAATCTTAAGAAGCGACAATAAATTTTGTCTCATCTTAGTATAAACCTAATACCCGACATAGCTAGTGACTTGAAAAGCAATTTTTTTTTATTTTTTTTTTTTGGCATAGACTGGCACACAAATGCCTGGGAGAAAGAATCGAGGATGCGGTAAGTGTATACCCTCTAATTACAAGACGTGAATCTCCACAAACCGTGACGAAAATTCATCTGGGACCATTTACGCTTAATGTCTCACTCGCCAAAATGACGCTAATAGACTACGCTCCTCGCTTAAACTATTGTAAAACATGACTCGGGAAATTAGTCTTCACTAACTTACATGTTTTAATTTATGTCTACAGTTAAAGCAGTCTTGAAGAAAGACTTCTGTGATTGCACACTTTTAAAATTGACTATTAAAATATAATAGTACATATTATTATTATTATTATTATTATTATTATTATTATTATTATTATTATTATTATTATTATTATTATTATTATATTATTATTATATTATTATTATTATTATATATTATTATTATTTATTATTTATTTTATATATTATATATAATATATTATAATATATATATATATATATTATATATATATATATATATATATATATATATATATATATATATATATATATATATATATATATATATATATATATATATATATATATATATATAATATATAAATGTGTGTGTGTGTTTGTGTGTGTGTGCATAACATTCAAACATGTAAGTAAATAAATCCCTCTCTCTAAAGTAATTGTGATGTTAGAAAACTTAGTTCGTGTTTATTTTTTAATATAACAACGAAATCTTTCATTGAAAAATGCTTATTATAGATAGTATGAAAAGTGCCTCATCAAAGGCTTTATATTTATTCTTTATATATATATATATATATATATATATATATATATTATATATATATATATATATATATATATATATATATATATATATATATATATATATATATATATATATATATATATATATATATATATATATATATATATATATATATATATATATATATATATATATATATATATATATATATATATATATATATATATATATATATATATATATATATATATATATAATATATATATATATTTTTTTTTTTTTTTTTTTTTTTTTTTTTTTTTTTTTTTTTTTTTTTTTTTTTTTTTTTTTTTTTTTTTTTTTTTTTTTTTTTTTAATTTCCTGCACTTACAGGATGCAGTAGTTCAAATGCAATTAAAGCTAATCTCTTAGACAAAAATTAATACATTAAATTTACCTACATTTAAAATTACATAACTATATTGAAACAGTTTTTATGGCTTTTA
>SEYY01000239.1:204866-207366 GCA_009176605.1 Armadillidium nasatum
TGCTTTATTAGTAACTTTTATTTTGTTTAGAGGCAAATAAAAAAAATATTAAACATTTTTATCATGTAAAAAAATAAAAATTTAAAATAAAAAATATTAATAAAAAACAATTAACATTTAATCCTTGGATCATGTTATTTTCTTTTCAGTTCTTTCTAGTAATTATAATTATTATTATAATTACTATAATAATAACAATAATTATAAATAAGATACAAAATTTTCAAGGCAGTTCTTTAAATAAGAAGGAATTTTGAATTTAAAATTATCAATTCTGCAAAAAATGAATTGAGGAATATAAAGAATGGATATTCAACTCAATTACTTCAGATGATATATATATATATATATATATATATATATATATATATATATATATATATATATATATATATACTATATATATATATATATATATATATATATATATATATATATATATATATATATATATATATATATATATATGTATACAAGACCAACATTAACTGAGAGGTAATGTTTTTGATACCTTGATGCTGTTAACTGGTCCAGTTTGCTATCGTGCTTCTTTGATTTCCCCTGGAATGATTATTTCTATGGCGTTCAGAGCTCCTCCAAGTGTACAGATCTTATAATCGAGGTGAATCTTTCTGTCATGGAGGTGTATACGCTATTCTCTTTCTCTTTAATCGAAATTTATAACCTTACTCTGTTTGTTCTTCAGTTATTCCTCGCTGGGATGATACTTTCAGGAAACCGTCCTGTTTCATTTACTTCATATAAAACAACATATAAATAAACATACTTTATATATAAAAAAAAGTATTCTAAGTAATATTGAAAGCTTCTTTCTCCGGAGTAATTGCAATATTCTTTCTGGTGTCTCTTGCTCATGTTTTTTCTCTGGCGCTTTCAAAATAAATGTCAGTTATAACAGTGCTTCAGCATCTTTCCTTCCTCTTGTTTCTTTCAACAGTACCACTGTTCTCTTAAATGTTACTAAAGTTAAATTCTAGGCTCAAGCCTTTGTCTTTAATAATTAAATACAATAGAAGATTGCAAAGCTATTCCGCCTTCCCCAACAGCAAATATCCAATTCTAGAAGGGTACCCTGAGACAACTGGCTTTTGATATTTCTCGTATTTTCTAAGTTGGAGCAGAGTAAACATTTTTATTTACTGCCTCAAAAAGTCAACTCCTTTATCTCTCTATTCGACATCATTTCCACACAATTGCAAAATCTTCTTCGAAAACTCACAATTCGTATACTCGTCGGGGGTTAATATCCTTGTATGGTGCTTCATCATCTGGTTTCAAGTCCTTGAAGCGCCTAAAATGTTAATTGTTCGGAGGCTCTATATAGGTAGCTCTATATTGGGTGGAAGCTATATATATATATATATATATATATATATATATATATATATATATATATATATATATATATATATATATATATATATATATATATATATATATATATATATATATATATATATATTCTTGTGTAACATAAGTAAAATTAAAAATAAGCGCAATCACATACTAAATATTAATTGAGCACGACTGTAATACCGTATCTAATAACTTCATAATTATAAAGAATTAAACTCTTTATTCTACACTAACAGTAACTTCAGATACAATTACTGCAGCTACTACTACTACTACTACCACTACTATTACTATTACTGCTAATGTTGCCACTACAACTGCTATTTCTGTGGAAGCATATATATATATATATATATATATATATATATATATATATATATATATATATATATATATATATATATATATATATATATATATATATATATATATATATATATATATATATATATATATATATATATATATATATATATATATATATATATATATATATAATATATATATATATATATATATATATATATATATATATATAATATATATATATATATATATTATATATATATATATATATATATATATATATATATATATATATAATATATATATATATATATATATATATATATATATATATATATATATATATATATATATATATATATATATATATATATATATATATATATATATATATATATATATATATATATATATATATATATATATTATATATATATATATATATATATTATATATATATATATAATATATATATTATATATATGTGTGTGTGTGTGTGTGTGTTTGTGTGTGTGTGTGTGTGTGTGGTGTTTGTGTATGTGCATATGTGTTTATATGTGAGTGCGTCTGTGAGTTTAATCTATTTAGTAATATTTTTTCTATCCACATTAAAGCAAATATTTTGGTCACAGTGTTTAAATAGCTACTAATTGTTTGTCTGATAAATTAATACTATTAATTCTTGTTGTTGCATTAATTATTATTATTATTATTATTATTATTATTATTATTATTATTATTATTATTATTATTATTATTATATTATATTATTATATATATATATATATATATATATATATATATATATATATATATA
>SEYY01000239.1:212366-252366 GCA_009176605.1 Armadillidium nasatum
TATATATATATATATATATATATATATATATATATATATATATATATATATATATATATATATATATATATATATATATATATATATATATATATATATATATATATATATATATATATATATATATTATATATATATATATATATATATATATATATATATATATATATATATATATATATATATATATATATATATATATATATATATATATATATATATATATATATATATATATATATATATATATATATAAACGGTTAAAGTGATTGACTCACGTGCTTGAGGGCGCCGGTTCGATCCCACTTCGGGATCCTAGGTATATACTACCTAGAAAAGTTCCTCTCCTCGAATAGGGCAATGCCCGTGAGATGTGAACTTTTTCAAAAAAAAAAAAAAAAAAAAAAAAAAAAAAAAAAAAAAAATATAATATATATATATATATATATATATATATATATATATATATATATATATATATATATATATATATATATATATATATATATATATATATATATATATATATATTATATATATATATATAATATATACTGGATCGAGTAACGATTATTAGTCTGACACCTTAAAACGAAGGATGTGAATTCTTTCAACGCTCAACGTTTCGTCCTGTCGCTCCAGCTTTTTCCTTAAAATATCCGAATCTATCCTTCATCAAAAAATTTTAAAGATATTCAAATTATTCTAAAATATTATATCCGAACTCCAATATGGCTTCGGGAAATGAAGTTTGGATAGTGATTTCTTTCCCTTCTCTTTGACTACTGTACCTAAATCTCATTTATATGAAATTTTCGCAATTGTTTTTGTCAATTCAAAGCTTTCGACAATGACAGGCACAAAAACTTGATTTTCTTATGTTGATTTTTGGATATCAAATCTACTTCATTTTAATTTAGTTTTTCATAGTCTCATAGTATATGTAGTAGATAGTTATCGTTCATCCTTTAAATTTTGTTCTATCTTGTGTTCTCTGTTCTCTCTGTTCTTCATTAATGATCTATATATTTGTTCTCACATTATAGATTCTCGATTCTCATAGCGATATTTAAACTTTGTATCAATACAATTTTTATTGAACACTAGATGGTAGAGAGATGAACCTTGAGCGACCTCTGACCTTTCTCAAGTATCTCTTCCATTTTTTTTTTTTTTTTTTTTTATTTGAGTAGTTTCTATAACATTACAAAAGAAGGTTGATCTGAAAGTATGAATATACAATGTTGAAGGAAAAATAGAAATATGAAGTAAAATAAAAACATAGTTAAACAGCTTGAAGGGATTGGAGAATAAAATAAAATAACTATTCAAAAAAAAAAAAAAAAAAAAAAAAAAAAAGTACAAAATTATAAAGAAACTGATGCACAAAAAAAAAATTTTTTAATAAAATAAATATATATATATTATATAATAATTTATATATTTAAAAAAAATAATAAATAAATATAATATTATATATATATATATATATATATATATATATATATATATATATATATATATATATATATATATATATATATATATATATATATATATATATATATATATATATATATATATATATATATATATATATATATATATATATATATATATATATATATATATATATATATATATATATATATATATATATATATATATATATATATATATATATACTATATATATATATATATAATATATGAGACTAAAACAGTTTCATAATTAAGGTAAAAATTGTAATCTAATCACACACTGACGGCGATATTTGGAGGGACGAAATCGTTAGACTAATTATATTTTTAGGGAAATATTTTTTTTTTTTCGAGTTTTTATAATACCTTCATTATTGTAAAAAAAATAATGGTCATTAAAATATATATATATATATTATATATATATATATATATATATATATATATATATATATATATATATATATATATATATATATATATATATATATATATATATATATATATGAGCGGGTTTTAAATATTGGGGAGGGGGGAAGGGGCTTGTGAAAGCCGTATTGATTCATAGTGTTTTAGGTATGTGTTAGCTAGCATTATTTTAACTATGTGGTCTCCTCTCAGCGTTATACTGGCTAATGAGTTAATATGGCTTTCACAAGCCCTCTATTCCAATATAAAACCCGGTCACTACAAAAGATGTAGATGATACTTTCTCCTCTTTTCTTATAAACAACTCCCCTTTTCTAAACCTTCTGAACCAGCAACTCCCCAACATTAAGTTCACCAAAGAAGAAGAATTCAACCCATCCAACTATAATATATGCATTTACCGTAAACCGACTTTCACCAATATGTCAAAAAAATTTCTTTAGTCATGTCCTTTTTCTCTATAAATGCATTAATAATAAAACTTTAATTCATAGAGTCTTTTATTTAACATCCAATTATCATAACCTTCATGAAGAGTTTGCTTTTTTAATCAGATTTTTCAACTCTAATTTGTACCCTTCTTCTCTAATTTACTCGTTAATAAAAGAGATTCTTAAATTTTACTTTCAATCCAAACGTCCACCCATTATCAGCTCCCAAACTCTTTCTCTTTATTAAATTACCTTTTTATGACCACTCATACCTTCAACTTAAAAACACCCTTTTTAAATTTTTACAAACACATTACCCTTATATAAAATTCATTTTTATTTTTACACCCTAAGGATCTTTAGGATCTTTTCTCAACCATAAGGATTCCCTACCAGATCACTTACTCTCCTCTGTTATATATAATATACCTGGATTGTCTGTAATGTCACCAATATTGGTAGCACCCAGCGCCAAAACTCCCTTAAAACAGAGGAACAAAAGAGTCCCTCAGCTTGAACAGGAAATCTTTTCCCCTCACCTAATCCCTCTAGCATTAAAAATCACAGTCATTTTAAAGATTATCCTATAGACCCTAAACATTTCTCTATTATTACTCAAACCAACCAGTTCTCTGTCTTACAAATTTTAGAATCCATATAAATCTCCAAGCCGCATATTAAAAGGTCAAAGAGCTGCATGTGACTCACGAAAAGCGGTTTTACAGCATATATATATATATATATATATATATATATATATATATATATATATATATATATATATATATATATATATATATATATTGAGTTCTCCAGAAAATATTATTATTAAAGAAACGTAAAAACTATAAATTAAAAAAAATTAAAACGTAAATGCATGGCACACGAGAATATGTTTCCTGGGGGCTCCGCCCCAGTACCCCCCGACCAGTGAGTGGTGATAATAAAAATAGTATATATGATCGACATGTACAAAAACGAAAACAATAAGAGACTGAGACAACGAATCAGCGAGCATCTTGCTTTCACGTGACTTAGAAATACTAACCTCAAAAGAAAAAAAAAACTTATTCTATAAAGTTCTATAAAGCAAACAACATCAATATATTTTATAAGAGCATAAAACTGCTTAAAATTTATAGAATTAAATGAAAATAAATAAATAAATAAAAATATCGATTATTCGATATTAGGGATAAAATATCGATACATCGATATTTTTCGATACTATCGTATAAAAATTTCAATATTAATATATATCGATTCTCTTTCGTCATTCATACTTCATAGTGTGATTTCCAAGATTTTATATTTTTTACCGTTAATTGTTTTACAACTTCTTAACTTTCAAGTGTAAATATTCTTTTTACTTTTTCTATTATTTAAAATACATTTTGAGTACAACAAAATGCCAACATCCTGACATCTGTAATTACTATAATATAACCTAATTTTGTTAATGTAGCCCTAAGCTAAGCTGTTAATTTTTGGTATGAACCCAAGAAATTTGAAGTGTATTTCTTTTAAATCTATTTAATCTAAACAAAAATAAGTGTTGGAAAAGCTTTAGATAACATTAAATTATTAAAAAATCAAATATAATGAATTTATGCTATTACATTGATAATATTGAAAATAAGAACATACCTCGAGTGAGCCATTGACTACTATTATTTCTATTTGAGTTGTGAAAACATTAAACTTATTGATATTTGCTACCATAAAAAAAATTTTAGGTAATTGTAGCGTTCAGAAGTGGATTTTTTCGTACGAGAAGGTTGCTGAAAATACCTACATACCTACGGGTTGCTAGTTCGATTGAAACTACTTATTCACGCATGCGAGTTCAACTGAAACTGATACGACGTGCCGTTTTTTTTTTTTTTTCTTCTCAGCTAACTACAAAAAGGAAATGAATGTTTGCTTATTTTTTTGGTTAATCGACGAACGCCAAATTTTTGTGAAAAAAAAATTAAAAAAACACTTAAATTAAAAAAAAAAGTTTAAAATAATATGATAATTATGACGTCATAATATCGTTTGCCGCCATTATAAAACTCTCTCACGTGCTCTCGTTGGTGAGGCCGCTCTCAAAAAAAAAAAAAAAAAAAAAAAAAAATCTTTCAATTTTTTGACGAGTTGCTATATTTTAAAATATGGTGAAGCTAAAAATGGAAATAATAGTTAAAATTTACAAGAATTTTGCATATGCGGGATATGGGGTAATGTGTAATAATAATAATAATAATAATAATACATAATAATAAGTATATATATATATATATATATATATATATATATATATATATATATATATATATATATATATATATATATATATATATATATATATATATATATATATGAGAGAGAGAGAGGAATGTAAGTGAAAATTTATCACCATCACTCACGGGTCGGGGGGTACGGGGGGCAGAGCCCCCCGTAGATAAATATCGTGTGCCATGCATTTAACATTTCATTGCTGTACTCAATAATGCATATTTTTATAATACAAGTTGCAAATGCATGGCACACAGCGTTTGTCTACGGGGGCTCTGCCCCCTACCCCCCGACCCGTGAGTGGTGGTGATAAAATTTTACTTTACTTCTTTCATATTATTATTATTATTATTATTTAGTATTTTATTATTGTTATTATTATTATTTTTGATTATTATTTTTATTATGATAATTATTATTATTATTTTTATTTTATATATATATATATATATATATATATATATATATATATATATATATATATATATATTTTTTTTTTAACGCCAATGATCCAGTAACCTTGTCGTTCACAAATTCTAGGCTATGTTGTTGTTTCAAATTCCTACGCGTATTTGCTCCCAACGCGTAGGTATATTAGCACCTTGTCTCGTACGAAAAAATCCACTCCCGTGAACGCATAAAAAAAATTTGTATTACTGTACATGGGTTCTGTAATTTTGGTTTACAATTGACCAATATTGATATATCACGTTGTCTAGATACTTAGTTTGTATATATCAAACAATAGACATATATATATCAGTTTCATTATATTAATAGACAGATTCACTAATTTCAATATTGAATTTAAAAATATGAGTGCATGGCAAAAGAGAATATTTATCTTCAGTGGGGCCTCTTTACCCTTATACTCCCAGACCCAGTGAGTGGTGAAGGGTTTGCTTTTCACTATATATTAATATTTATGAAATGCCATAAATTTTATTTTCGATATATTATTCACTCATATTGAAATATGTTTATAAAAATTGAAAAGAGCACTTTATATGCGCAATAATATGTATACCTTTTAATCATAAAATTTTAAGGTTTTTGATGTATTGTTTAAAATTAAAGTTTTTATGTCCCAAGGTATTATTTAATTCATTTACATTTATTTTTTTAGTGTAGTGTAGTGTAGAATTAGAAATCAAAAGGGGCTCACCTAAGTTTAATCTTTAACATAACCATTTTTCATGATGTTTTATTACTCTTTAGTAGTATATACTGCCTTCTATTCTATTTTTCAACCATTTTAATCCAACCATGCATTATTCCACCTAGATCATATTGTGATAATTATTTCAATAGCTTTACATAGGGTGCCTTATCAAAGGGTTTGGGTTCATGTGCAAAAGTTTGTAAGTTTTTCTCTGACACATAAAATATTAGGTTAAATATTGAAAATATAGGGTAAAAAAATTTCTTACATAAATTTCAATTTTTTATTTCAGTTAATTTGAAGCCAAATAAGTTTAATTAAAATAGCATTCCTTTTTTATAAAAAAATATATATATATATATATATATATATATATATATATATATATATATATATATATATATATATATATATATATATATATAATATATATATATATATATATATATATATATAAGTATATATATTTAGGGATGAAGTATCGGTATATTTTCAGGTATCAGGTATCGGATATCAGTAAAAATTTTGGTATATGAATGGATAAAGTATCGGTATCAGTATATTTTCAGGTATCGGTACCGGTAAATTTTAGGTATCGGTATCGGTATCGGTAAAAATTTTGGTATCGCTCCATCCCATATATATATATATATATATATATATATATATATATATATATATATATATATATATATATATATATATATATATATATATATATATATATATATGTAAGTGATGTTTTGAGGTCTCTAATTCTGGGACTCTACTAATATTTATAGATTCAGACTTGGTCAAATTTTACCAAGTCCAACCAGAATAAGTAAATTTATAGGATACCAAAAATAATAATTATTGTTTTTAGGAATCTAATTGCATGCTTATAATAATACAGTGTGCACAGAACCGATGACAGCAATAGCATGTGCAAGAAATGCACCTGATGTACTAATCCTGTTCTACTATATGAACAGGTATATATTTCTAAAGGGTGTTCAATAAAGTCAAAATAAATATACTTTTCTTAGAAGATCAAAGTGTAAAGTTTTAGAAATGGTCTAAGCCAGAATATTTTTATTATTAAAAACCAAAGAATTATTCTTGATAACTCAAAATAAGGAAATCAATAAAAATATATTTAGAATATGGTAAGGCTTGTTAAATATTTATTGATTCTTATTGAAATCCTCGTATGAGTGAATCACTGCAAATAGGAATAATCAATTTTGTCTAGCCAGCAAATTATTCTTATCTTTTATGCTTGTGCATACTAAACCAGCTTTGATCTGTATCTGAGGCTTAACAACTACCAGAAGACCTCTGCCTACTATTGTTTTGCTATTAGATTCATATCTTTATTTAAAATATGAAATTCGGTTTTTGAGTACTTTAATGTAGCGTTAACATCTACTTCATCATGCTGAACTACAGGGGTTGGACAAAAATATGGAAACACCTGGCAAAATTCATGACAGTAATAACAGGTATTCTATATTGGGGTTTGTATTTGGTGCTGTCATTTATGCGCAAGGCAACTACTATTATATGCTTGTCTATACATTTCATGCATCATTTGTTATCATGGCAGCATTCTGTGCAGTTGTGAGTGAATCATAACAGATCCGGTGGAATTCTAATGCTGAAAAATAGTTGTGGCTCGTATGGTGGGTGCCTCTGTAACCAAAGTAGTGGAAGTGTTTGTGGTATTACAAGACACAGTATCAAAGATTGATCGCACACAATAGGACTGGAGAAACTGCATCCAACAAACACCAGCATGGACTGAAATGTGTGTTGAATGACAGAGACAGACGAACCTTTTCAGTTGGTTGAAGCTTTTCAAATGCAGGATTTAAAAAGTAATAATAATGATAGAGAGAGTTTGTAAGTTTTTTGTGATAATTTTGGCTATCCTTCTATCTCTGTCAACTTTGATGATCTTGTAAACATTTCTTTCATTTGGAATAAACTTGGAACTAAACAAAAATAAAAAATAGTTCATCAGAGTATGCAAAGAATAATGGAATGAATTTTAATTTGGCAACTTATTAGTTATGTAATAATGAGGTTTTTTTAATTCTATTTTAAATGAATAAATGTTTTCATAGGTTTTAACACATTTGTTTGATATAGATTTTCTATACGTAGCTACTTATGGTTAAGTACATTTAAGAAATGGATCCTTCTTTGTACCCACAAGTGCATAATAATGATATATATATATATATATATATATATTATAATATATATATATATATATATATATATATATATATATATATATATATATATATATATATATATATATATATATATATATATATATATATATATATATATATTGGGCTAATTGGACTGATCAGGGCTCTGAAATTTCTAAACTGGGGTTTGCCTGCCAAGGTTAAAATGAAATTTATACCTACTTAAGCTGATATTTTGAATAGTAAAAAAAAAAAAATAATTTTGAATTAATATAGCTAAATGCTACAAATTTGATACACAGCAATAAAATAGCAATGATATATGTAATAAATACAGGTTATATTGAATTTATATCTTACATTTTTTCAAGCTTTAACGTAGGGTCTTACATTTTTCAACTTTACTTAGGGTTTACCTTAACCTGTTGAATTACTATTGTAAATCAGAAAAAAAAAAAAAAATTTTGTACTTTTTTAAAACTTTTATTATACAAAATCTGTAATTTTCTGAATTTTTTTTTTTTTTTGTTGAGAAAATATATTAATCATTAGTTTAAGTGAATGTTGACCATTCTACTACTACCTTATAATTAAATAAATCTCAGCTAAAATTATATCAATTTTCTTAACCTAAAATTTCAGTGCTTTTGACCTCTTTACAAATTTTAGGCAACCCCGGTCTCAGCCAAATTTAGGAGACCCTGGTAAAATTCCAGCCCTGGTCAGTCCCTAGGCATATCCTGTGGGGGGAAGGGTTAGAGGGTTAGAACCCTTTCTCCCCCTCCCCCCCTGAGATTATCAGAAACTATTTTTGATGTTAATGTTATAGCTTGTCACAAAAAATATATATATATATATATATATATAATATATATATATTATATATATATATATATATATATATATATATATATATATATATATATATATATATATATATATATATATATATATATATATATATATATATATATATATATATATAAATATAAATATTATTTTAAAAATTTTGATGATTGATCTTAAGTTTCCTTAAAAAAACTATTAATTTTAAAGTTGTTTTCAAAAATAGGAGAAATTTAGTAAAATTTGTATAAATTTTGCAAATTTTGCATTTGAGTTAAAAAGTATGATAGGCTACTGCCAAAGTTTACCTCATATTGTAAACTTACTATTTTTTGTCAGTCAGTTCAACCATTGGCTACTTAATCTAGGGTTCATCTCAGTTTCATATTAATTTTTGTTGTGTTATGTTTGTTGCATATTGTTTGTTCTGTTATTTGTTACATGGTGAGTGATAGTTAAATATGAGTGAGCATATGAAGCATAGGGAAATCTTTTTTGATTATTTTTCTGGAAAAAAAAGTAAAAGCTTGGATAAAAGTGCAGATAATAATTTAACTAATGAGAGTAGCACAGATGCTAATATCTCTATTGTTGTTAATTTTAAACAAGCTTGTGAAATTCTGCCATTATTGCACACAATTGAAAAGAAGTACCTTATACAGTAAGTGAATTATATATTGGTTTATATATAAATTAGAAAGTTGATTATAAGATTAAGGAAGAAGCTCTAAAAAGATGTGTGGATCCTATCTCCTGGTTACATCTTCCTTAAAATTTGAACAGAAATTTCTATTTTTAAAGAAAATGGCTTTAATAATTGGTTGACATGTTCAGAATATGCTGGAGGCGCATTTTGTAAATTGTGTGTGCTTTTTAGTTAAGATTGCATAGGAAAGTACATCAGAAAAGTCCCTGAGTGTTGTACAAAAAAGTTGTTGATGAATCTTTCTAGCCATCAGCAAACTGAATATCATAGAGATTGTGTTACACTGGCAGATAATTTTTTACAGGTTACAAATGGGTCTTCTTGTAATATTGTTAAGCAGTTAAATAATAATAAAAAAATATAAGTGGAAGAAAACCACTTGAAATTAAAAATATTGTTAGCACTATTATTTTTTGTGAAAGGTAAGGAATAGCACTTCGTGGAAAATACGAATCTGGAGATATATTGTCAGATGATAATGACAATGTATCCTATGTTAATTATTTAGCATTATTAAGGTTTTGAATAGATGCTGTAGATAAAACGCTTCTTGATCACTTGTCTTCTTTGTCAAAAGTTTCACAATATATTAACCCATCTATTCAGGATGAACTAATTCATTTATGTGGTGAGATAGAAAAGTAGAAAAGCAAAATTGTTAATAGTGCAAAATGCTTTTCTGTTCTTGCCAATGAAACAACAGATATATCAAAGACAGAACAGATGACATTATGCCTCAGGTACATTGATGAATCATACAAAGTTAAAGAAGAATTTTTGGAGTTTGTCCCCATAGGAGGATTAACTGGACATTTAATTGCTACTTCCATTATTAATAATGTGCCTTGAATACATGATAGGTCAAGCATATGATGGCCCTGCTGCAATGATGAGTGATATTAAAGGAGTCCAGTCCATTGTAAAAGAGATTTGCCCAACAGCTTTGTATGTTCATTGTAGTGCTCATGTTTTAAACCTAGCTATATCTCATGCTTCTAATGTTCCCGCTGTTCAATTTTGCTTGAGTACCATAAAATAAATTCAAAACTTTTTCTCGTCTTCTCCAATACAAGCCTGTGTTCTTAAGGATATCAAATCTGATCTACCTGATCATAAGAAGAAATTGCTTTTTACTCTGTGTGAAACAAGATGGTTGTATAGACATGATGGTGATGTAATAAGATTTAAATGCTGTGGTTCATTCTTCTGAAAACATAGAAGAAATATGTAATGGTGAAGCTTCAAACCAAGCACATCAATTGCTAAATTCTGTGGTCGATTTACAGATTATTGTAACTCTTGCAGTTCTTAGCAAAATACATTCTGATACATAAGGAATTTCAAAACTAATTCAGAAAGTTGACTGTGATTTAGCTGAAGCATTGATTCATATATTCGATATAGTAAAAGTTATGCAAACATGTCATTTAAATGCAGCCTTTTTTTTTTTTTTTTTTTTTTTTAAGATCTCTTTGATGAAGTGCCTCGATATGCACTTCGTCAAATAAAAGTATCTAAGTTAAATATTACTGCACCAGAGCTATATTATAAGGTGCTTTTTTTATTCCTTTGTTGGACAAATTTATTAATGAATTGGAAGACTGGTTTAAAAAATGTGATGATTTGTTATGACCACTTCAAAAATTTATTCCACAGCATTGTTTTGATATATTTTCATTAACTGAATGTACGCCTTGCACAAGATTTTATGTAAACTTTCTCCCTAACCCTGACAACATAAACATAGAATTTGAATTTTGGAAACAAAAATGGAGAGTTAAATAGTGATGTTAGGCCTAATACGGAAATAGAAGCATTTTCATCATGCAATCCTATATTGTACCCAAACATCTGGAAGCTTTTACAAATATTAGCAAAGTTTCCAATATTAACAGCTACATCTGAGTGCATATTTTCTACTTTAAAGCATCTAAAAAACTACCTCAGAAATTAAATGGGACAAGATCATACAACAGACTTGGCTTTATTTAATATTCACAAGGATACAGAAGTAATTTCCCATTTTGCAAAAACTTTGTGAAATCTTTCTAGTCTTTGTGGTAAGCATATATATATATAATATAATTATATATAATATATATATATAAATATATAATATATATATATATATATATATATATATAATATATATATATATATATAATATATATAAATTTTAAAATTTATATATAAATATATATAATATATATATATATATATATAATATATATATATATATATATATATATATATATATAATATATAATATATATATATATATATATATATAATATTAATATATTATATATATTATATTTTATATTTATATAAATAATAATATATATAAATATTTTATATATAATATATATATATATAATATATATATTATATATACTTATATATACAATATATATATATTAAATAATATATTTAATTTTAATATATATATATCATATATATATATATAATAATATATAATAATAATATAATATATATATATATATATATATATATATATATATATATATATATATATATATATATATATATATATATATATATATATATATATATATATATATATATTATATATATATATATATATATATATATATATATATATATATATAAAATTTCTATTATTTTTTTTGAAATTTTTCTGAACATTACCAAAAATGCAGCAGAATTTTTATTTTATAGGTATTATCTTATTGTATATATATATATATATATATATATATATATATATATATATATATATATATATATATATATATATATATATATATATATATATATATATATATATATATATATATATATATATATATATCACAACCTTTCCTACAATCGTGAGATGGTAATCTATCAGGGACCACATTCAATGACCAACACTCACCCTCTCACCAATCTTTTCCACTCACTCCTATACTCCATCAACCTCGCACCCTCCTCCCAGCTCATCCCTTTGTCCTTCAATAACTCCTTGACCTCACTCATTGAACCTCTCACACCCTCCTCTTCTTATTCAAACACCTTTTTTTGCCAGTCTCTCCTCATTCATCCTGCAAACATACCCAAACCACCTCAGCATGCTCTGTTCAGCTCTCCCAACCATAGTCCTTCTCCAGCTGCACATCTCCCTTATTTTATCATTCCTGAAAATATCTCTGCTACATACACCACACATCTTCCTCAGACCCTTCATTTCGAAAACCTTAACTTTTTCATATATATATATATATATATATATATATATATATATATATATATATATATATATATATATATATATATATATATATATATATATATATATATATATATATATATATATATATATATATATATATATATAATTTTCAGAGTTTAATAAATAATGCTTAAAGTAAGATAAAAAATATATGTATTTTTGAGATACCAGATTATCCTGGAATCCTATGCTTAGCCTTTTCTGTAAATTTCAGGTAAAGAAACAATAAAATTTAAATTAAATATTAAAAGCAGTAGTTGAAATAAAAAAATTATAATTCATGATCATGTTGTATGATGACTTTCCCGATTGTTAGAATAACAAAATGAGTATCATATAGTTAGGAAAAATGAAATGTAATAATAGTAATCAGCAGAATTTGTTGGTCCTTTGTAGTAAAAGAAAAAAGATGAGTGAAGATGTACATGACAAAAATGGTAGTCATAAAAAAATGAACATTGTTAAAGACAAAACTCTGTCTGTTGGATATCAGCATCAAAAACTTGCTAAAACATTTGCTCTTAGAAAAAAAAATGGAAAAAAGTTTCAAGGTGATGGTACATTTGGAGAACCAGAATACACAACAGTAAATATTACTAATAAAAATGTATTAAAAAAAAACAAAAAGAGCAAAAATGTAAATAAATCCATTAATTGTGCAAAGAAAAAGTTAGATTTTGCAGAAAACGATTCCTTAAGCAGAGAAAAATCACATATAGTAACAAATGCCACAGATGCACCTATAAAGTCTGTTTTAAAAACAAAAAAACGAAAGTTGGATAAAAACTTGAATGATCAGAATATTTCACATAAAAAATACAAGAATTCCATAAATAGAGATAAACCAGATGATAAAATGAATGCTTCAGATGTACCTATGAATTTTATTTTTAAGAAGAAAAGAAAATTGAATAAAAAGTTGAATCATCAGAGCACTTCGATTAACAAAGAGAATTCAATAAACAAAATAAATTCAGACAGTGTAACAAATACTTCAGAAGTGCCTATTAATTTGTGTTTAAAAAAGAAGAAAAAGATGATTAAAAACTTCAATGCTCAAAACAATTCTTATAATGAAACACATTTAAGCGTCCTTTCAAGTGCCCCAAAGAAAAAGAAGAAAATTTTCAGTGAAACAAATCAAGCTGGAAAATTTCAGCAATCTTCATTGTTTGAAAATTTACAATTAAGCACAGTGAGAAACAGTGGAAGAGCTAGTGAGTACTCCAAGGAAAATGAACATGAACAAAATATTATTAATAACAATGCAGATAATTTAACTCCTACTTCAATTGGGAAAATATGGAAATCAGAAAATTGCAATGAATTTCATGAGGAAGAAGCAAAATTCTCCAAATTTGATCTGAAGAAAAGTTTTGTGAAAGGAAAAAATACTATTCACTTAAATAGCAATACCAAAGAGGGTAATAATTTTAAAGTAAGGGAGTGTGAATGTATAGAAGAGAAAGATACTATCAAGAAAAAGGGAAATGAATTTATTACATCAAAATATATTGAAAGCAGGGTAGATTCTAATCAGAAAAGGAAAGAAAATTATCAGGTATTAGATGAGCATGGATCTAACCTCAAATTACAGTCAGACAGTGGTATTAGAAAACAAAATTTAATATCAAAGCAGAAAAATGACCTCTCTCTTGAATCTCAGCCAGAAAAACTAGATGAAGAGCTTGCTGCAAAACATATTAGTAAAGTGAATAAATTAAGCAGTTCTAACTCTTCTGAATCTTTTAAAAGTTTAAATAAAATATATAAAAGAAAGAAACATGAAACTACTATCAACGATGACATAGAAGAAAAGAAGGGAAGTGATATAAATTATCCAGAAACTTTTGAATTGAAAAACTACCAAATTAATTGTGTTAATATCAAATCGAGTAAAAAACGAAAGAATTGCATTACAAAACAATCAAATGATGAAAATAAGGAAATTAAAAAGGAGAATGAAACTAGTGTTATTCCCCCAACTTATGCCAGCCACGATATTTGTAACCATAAGACTAAGAATAAACAACAGGAGGAAAACCCATTAATGAGAAAAATTATTAAACACAGTTCTACAAATTTATATAAAAATGCTTCCATTCTGAAAACTAATGATGAAAAGGTTTGTTTTAAAGATTGCTGTTCACGGAGCTGTACATCTTTTGCCCCTGTCAAAGGGTACAAACCTCCTTTGCATGTAAACGACTTTAAATCTAATCAAGATAGCATTAAAAGCTTCACTACTACTAGATCTTTAGGTCATCAAAGCTGTAATAGTGACTCTGCTTCAGAAATGGAATTGGAAGAGGACACACTGAATTCAGAAGACCCCAATAAAGATTCTTTTTTGGTCAGAAAAATGCTATCTGATTTATCAGATGATCAAAGTAGTAATAGTGACTCTGTTGTAGAACTGTTTCAGAAGGAAGATACTCTAAGTTTAGAAGATTCCGAAAGTTATTCATCAATTGACAGGAAAATGACTTCACCTAATAGTTATCAACATAAATTTGAAATAGATAATTCTGTTTATTGTGTAGAAGAAACCTCTACGAGTGAAATTGTTAGTAACTCCGAAGCAGTAAATGACCACAATGTTTCAGACGAGATAGTTGAAAAAGAAGATAATTTACCAGATCTAACTAATTCGAAACTTATTTGCAAGGATGATGAAAATTTGACCAAACTTCCTAAGGATCCATTTAAATCTTGTAGAAACCCTTCCTTTCATTTGCCATCTCAGAAATTCAAACTATTTTATAGCACACAAAAAGAAAATATCAAAGCTGAAACTGCTGACAAACAAATTGCATCAGAGGCAGAACACTTAAAATCAGAAAACTTGTCATCTCAAAATGAGACCTGTAAGGGAAATGAACAAAATTGTTCAACAGCTTTTGAAAGGAAATTTTATATCCTAAACAACTCTGAAGAGAACAAAACATACGCATTATTACCTGAGTCACTATTTTCTGATGACAATTACTCAAAAATTCTAGAAGCTCAGTTTTTCGATATAACACCCCAAGAAACAATGTCCGAGGTCAAATATTTGTTTGCAAAACTTGAGCCATCAGTTACTGAGATGAAACAGTGTTTTCATAATGCTAATCCCATTTCAACTTCTATTGAAAACCAGATGAAAAATAAAAGTGATACTAGCAGCCTGAATGTGCATGCGAGCACCACTCCAAATTTAAAAGAGGTTTGCATCAAAGGAAAAATAGATTCACCAAATTTCTCTGCAAATGCGCCAGTTGAAAAACCTATTGTGTTTAACTTTAATAAAAATGGGTATTCAATTATTAAGAATTTTGAGAGGAACATTGATGAAGATTGTTCTCATAACTATAAACAAATGAAAATTGAAGATTACTTAAAACCAAAAAAAAATAAGTGAGGAGTAAATTCTCTGATCTTCTATGCAATTGTAAAATTTTTTATAATATTCTGTAATTAATTTCATGAAATTTGTCTTATATGATAACAGTTGAACTTGGTCCATAATAATGGTCCTTTATGCAATGATTGGTGATTTTAAAATATAATTTATAAATATATATAATATATTATAATAATGGTTTATAATATATATATATATATATATATATATATATATATATATATATATATATATATATATATATATATATATATATATATATATATATATATATATATATATATATATATATATATATATATATATATATATATATATATATATATATATATATATATATATATATATATATATATATATATATATATATATATATATATATATATATATATATATATATATATATATATATATATATATATATATATATATATATATATATATATATATATATATATATATATATATATATATATATATATATATATATATATATATATATATATATATATATATATATATATATATATATATATATATATATATATATATATATATATATATATATATATATATATATATATATATATATATATATATATATATATATATATATATATATATATATATATATATATATATATATATATATATATATATATATATATATATATATATATATATATATTTTGTTTTTTTTAGTGATTTTAAGAATATCGTTTTTCCAGTTTTAAAAAAGTATTTATTTTTTTCCAATTTTTAAAAAATGTATTGTTAGCTTATTTAGTTTTTATTTCAATTTTGAAAGAAGTGTTTATGTTTAAAAAGTTTAAGTTGATTTATTATTTTATTTGTTTAGAAGATTTGTATTTTTTATAATTTTTTTTTATTTCTTCTAGAGCTATAGTTTTTTTTTTTTTTTTTATTTTTTTTTTTTTTTTGCAATTTTTATTTTTTTAAAATTTTGAATGAAATTGATTTTAGTGTTATTTATTATTTATGTTTATATGTTTTATTTATTTTTATGTATTTATTTATTTTTTATTAAACATTTATTGTCAATATATTTTAAATTACCCTGTAATATCCGTTGTTTTCTATTTATTTAAAAAATATTAATGAAAGACTTCTCATCTTGAAGTAGACCATAATAAAGAGAAACAAACTGATCCAAATCTAAGTACAGAGAGAAGCCCTACAGGGAAAGCGCAAGCGTAGGCATTAATGGGAGAAAATACGATAAAGAGGGAAGAGCAAGTAGGCCAATTTTTTTTTTTAAATATGCCTTTTGTTTTGTGATGTTTATATTGTAACATGACTTTGTCCAAAATTACTGAACTGATACCGATGAGAAAGGAATATTTAAAAACCTTAAACTTAAGACTGAACTGGATTAAATAATTCCGAAATTGTGATATGTAGAGCCAGCTCAATACTTCATGTTAGGATGCAAAATTATTGTTTTTATGTGGAAAGTGGACCCCATAGCTTTTCAGTCTCGTATATGAGAACGAGAAATCATTTAATCTATTTCTAGTCCAGTCCAAATGGTCCTATCAATTATTGATAGCCACAACCTCCCAGAACACTCATTCAATTTTCGGATTTAAAAAAAAAATGCTTAGCAAATTACAACACGCGACCTTATTTTAAGGCAAACTACTCCAAAACTTTAATGTTGCAGAAGTATTTTTCTTAAATTCGAACATTTTTTTTTTGTGTGTGTGTGTGTGACCTGTAGTTCTACCCATTATCTAGTGTGAACTTACTTTCCTCCCAATTTGTCAAGGGCTGAAAAACTTCACTTAAATCTTTTCTTCTAAGAAATCGTTCTACAGAAAATTTGACCAGTATCTTCACTCTCGTCTCACAACTTTGTAATTTTAAAACTACTAATTCTCTCTTGTCCGAACTGTTTTAAGAATCATGCAGTATCATTTAGCAAGGACCCCAAATCAGTGCACAATTTTGAATTAACTACCAAACATAATCAGCATAAATTTTGTTCTTTGCTTCCTTACTCTTATAAGCAACATTTTCTTAACTTTATTCAATCTATTTGCTCCGACACTTTTTAGCCAAATATAAAAACCACACCCCAAGTCTTTTTCTTTATCATTAAACTTAAGCTATTTCCTTGACTTAACAATGTAAAGATTTCCCATTCTTATAAAAATCAAAAGCCTTATTTGAGTTACCAGTGTGAATAACCTAACATTGCCTTTTTTTTTTTTTTTTTTTTTTTTTTTTTTTTTTTTTTTTTTTTTTTTTTTTGTACTTCAATTTCAACATTTCATGTCAATCCCTAAAGTTCATGAAGAGCGTGTTGAATTTTAATACAACCTTCAAAATTTCAGTTCAGTAAATTTTGTAATATCAACGAGCAACCTTAACAACCTAACATTTTATTTCCTCATTCAAACTATTTATATATATAGGAACAGAAGTGGGCCACCATTTTTATTTTTTTATTTTTTTTTGCCAGCTCCCATGATTTGCAATCATTTGGAAAGTGCTAAACTTAGAACTTTTATTTAATTTTTTTTTAATTAAGAATCACACCTATATCATACTGTGACATCTTTTGCATATATGCCTAACTTATTTGGATAACTTTTTCAAAATGCTTAATGAAATTTTGATGAATAGTATTAATTGTCTTCCCTTTGATATTATTTGTAACTATTATATGAATTCAAAATGTTATTTTCTGATATTTACCTTTTAAAAATATATGCCGAGTAGTGCAGTATTATTATTATTGATTAATGTTTCTCTGTTTCTACTCTTTCTTTTCAGAACGTCACTACCGATGATTGTATAATATCTATAGTTCCCAGTCTTCCTTATTAATTACCCCTTTTTTCTTGTATTTGGGCACAAAATATGCTGTTCTCCAGATTTACAATAAGTGCTGCTATATATTATAAAGCGCATGCAATATTGTAGCTACTACTACCATCCCTTTGGATTTATCACAAATGCCAATAAAACTGGCAGATTTATTGTAGCTACAATAATCAAATATACTTATAGCCACTTGAATCTCAATTTGAAGTTACAGAAAACTTGTTTCAATAAGTTAACAAACGATATTAGCAAGAACGCTCATTTAAGCATGTTGAAATAATTAGTCTTGTACTAAAAATACTTTTGCAGTACTTTTAAGAAATTCCAAATTATTATCGTAGCTACATGTTTGTTTATTAATATGTAACGTAATTAAATTACCATTTAAGAGAATTTAAAAAGAAAAGATACTAGTATTTCAAAACAAGTAAATGTTAAAGTTTGATGCGTAATACATAAAAGAAAGTTTTCAAAATTATGGTAATTGAGAATGCATTTCTCTTTTCATTTTTATTTTAAAAATAAAAATAAAAAAAAACTTTCTGGACGAGTAGCCAATAGCACAAAAGGGAATGAGGGAGAAACAAGATACGAGAAATAGAAGCTTTATTTAAAAGTGAAAATTCGTATTCTATTGTAGTATAATATTTTTATCTTCAAAACCTCAAAATAACGAAGTGCAATTCAATATTTGTATTTTTCTTACGAGAGGAGAGGCTTAGTGGTCAAATTTTTTATTTTATTTATTTTAATTTTTTATTTTATAGTTTGATGTGAAAATTTAAATAAATTTCTAGGAATGATGATTTTATTATTATATATATATAATATATATATATATATATATATATATATATATATATATATATATATATATATATATATATATATATATATATATATATATATATATATATATATATATATATATATATATATATATACTCTTTTCGGCAAAGGTCAGAGGCCTACCAGTTACCACCAAAGTTGGGAAAATACGGAAATCTGGACGTTAATGACTGACATGTCCCGATGCACGGCGTTTAAAAGTATACAAGTCAAAGGAAGTTTGGAATACGGATAAAGGGAGTGTGTTCCAGACTTTACCACTAGAGTACATGAAGATTGAGCATAACTATTAATTTTGGGGTCGGAGAGTTGGACAGAAAAAGGATGAGATGTGCAAAAGGTCTTGTCGCATGAACCCTTCTGAATGGAGAAGGCGTACCACGGGAGAGTTCAGAAAAGAAGTGTCCATTGTAATATAGCGATAGTATAGAGAGATCTCTCTATACTATCAAAAGTAGCCAATACCCCCATATATAATATATATATATATATATATATATATATATATATATATATATATATATATATATATATATATATATATATATATATATATATATATATATATATATATATATATATATATATATATATATATATGATGGATCGGATGTCATTTTTCCTAATTTGCGGATGCGGGTGTCGAATTTTGGAGAAGTGCGGATGCGGATGCGGATGTTGAATTTTAGAAAGTGCGGATGCGGATGTTAATTTTGATGATGCGGATGCGGATTTTAATTTTGATGAGGATGCGGATGTTAATTTTGATGAATATGCGAATGCGTATGCCACCACTATATATATATATATATATATATATATATATATATATATATATATATATATATATATATATATATATATATATATATATATATATATATATATATATATATATATATATATATATATATATATATATATATTTCACTATCACCTATCCCACTTTCGTGGGGTGGTGCCCGCCACAATTCCCTTACAAACATACCTATTCTTACCTTTCAACCCCTTTCACCACCGCCCTCCATCTCTCTCTGTCTCCACAAATCTTCTACCCTCTTCTAAACTCAAATTACTTCCATCAAAATCTCTCTCACTCCATCATCATCCATCTCCACTTCGGCCTTCCCTTCCCCCTACCCCTATCCACATCGGATCTAAGTATCTTGCCCACCATTCTGTCCTCATTCATTCTACACGTAAGTCCAAACCATTTTAGCACACCCTCCTCCTCTCTATCAATTACACCCTTCTTCCATTTATACATCTCCCTTATTCTTTCATTGTGGATTTTTCATAGCTATATTGGTTAAAGAAATTTGAGACGATAGTTAGAGGGGTCCATCTTTTCGGCACACACTGAATGAGCACACGTTTCCAGTAAGAAGGGAAGGTAGAAGTAGAAAGAAATAGACGAAATAGTTTACCAAGGAAGGGTGCAAGCTCTGAAGCATAAGTTTTGAGAACTACAGGAAGGATACCATTAGGACCGTACGCCTTCCTAGTGTTAAATTTTGAGGGAGCAGAAAAGACGTCTTTAGAAAATATATATATATATATATATATATATATATATATATATATATATATATATATATATATATATATATATATATATATATATATATATATATATATATATATATATATATATTGTGATGGATCGGATATCATATTTTCTAATTTGCGGATGCGGATGCGGATGTTGAATTTTCGAAAAGTGCGGATGCGGATGTTAAATTTTCGAAAATGCGGATGCACAATATATATATATATATATATATATATATATATATATATATATATATATATATATATATATATATATATATATATATATATATATATATATATATGTAAAGTAGAATTTCATAAGGTTGTGGTAACCCCACGGAGAAATCCCATCCAGATCGGCAAGAATAAAAATAGGTAAGTTAAAGACGAGAATCAAAACAGGGAGCAGATTTGAAATAGGTAGAAGAATGGAGAGTTGTAGTTAGAAGTGC
Source organism: Armadillidium nasatum (assembly GCA_009176605.1). Lineage (NCBI taxonomy): Eukaryota > Metazoa > Arthropoda > Malacostraca > Isopoda > Armadillidiidae > Armadillidium > Armadillidium nasatum. The sequence continues at coordinate 234,267 of SEYY01000239.1, forward strand.
AGTTTAGAAGATCGTGAATGAAAAGTAAAAATAAAGTTGGAGGTTAACAATTGAAAAGAAATTAGGGAGCACGAGATCGCCCCATCGACAAGCGTCAATATGGAACGATCTGAGAGAAAATCAGGCATGAGTAAGCAAAGAGAAGGAGAAAAAATGAAGGGAGCGTGGAGAGTAGAAATGCGTACCATATGATGTAAACATCCTTCAATATGTTAAGCTCTACCACATAAGATCCCCCGTAACTCCTAAAGGCAGATCATAAATCAGGGAGATAGGAAAGTATGTCACCAGTTGACCTTGAGCTTCGATAGCCATACTGATGATCTGAGAAAAGGGAATGAGATTCACTTCAAATGATCAAGGAAATGAAAGTCGAGGAGAGTTTCCATATAATTTAGACCGAACACAATTGAGAGCTATAGGTCGATATTTAGAAGCGTCAGAGCGGTTACCTTTCTTCAGGATGGGCAGAACATTATATATATATATATATATATATATATATATATATATATATATATATATATATATATATATATATATATATATATATATATATATATATATATATATATATATATAATATATATATTATAGTATCACATTTAATATATTTTTATATATATATATATATATATATATATATATATATATATATATATATATATATATATATATATATATATATATATATATATATATATATATATATATATATATATATATATATATATATATATATATATATATATATATATATATATATATATATATATATATATATATATATATATATATATATATATATATATATATATATATATATATATATATATATATATATATATATATATATATATATATATATATATATGCGCGATGAGATTTCCCTAATCTTTGGTTACCCTCATTTGTGTATATATATAGGATGTTGAGGGTACTTCCCATTTCACTCTAGTGCCAATGGGTATGCACCTTTTCGCGCTCATTTTACATTCTTCCACGAAGTAGTAGGTTGTCCTTTCATAGACAGTGAACACTATTGTTGACAAAATTTTTTCAAAATGATACTTATGATGGCATCCACAACAGTAACTTCGATGAAGCCTAGTATGGCAGTTTCAAAAAATAGCCCATAATCCACCCCTTCTCCCATCATCCCTTGGGAGTTGGTAACCTACGGTGATTGGGTTGATGCCACAAAGATTTTGCAGTCGGCTTGCCCTGGTGTATAGTCTATTTTTTAAAATTAATTTCTCCAATATTTCCACTTTGTTGAACATCACCTCTTATTCCTGATCGAAATTCAGGTGCTTGAGCGTTCTGATAGCAAACTTTTTTTGTGTTTCCTTATACTGTCTCTACCCTCAATTTTCAGCCAAAGACGCCTGTTGTGCATAACGATGTTGTTTGTTCTCGTATCTCTAATTTGGAGTTTTCCCAATTTTCCACCTTGTGGCTTTGCCAGCTCGATCTCTTTTCATTCGACTAAATTCATTTGTTCTGTTTATTTATCTCCTAACGCTACCGACTATCTAAACTCCAAAATAGAGCACATTCTCTTCTCTTTTCTCTAAAATCATCTGTGCACTCTTCGATGGGATAGAAACGTTGAAGTAGAAATGAAACAGTTTACGGAGGTCGGGTGAAAGCTCAAAAGTGCAAGTTTTGAGAACCACAGAAGAGATACCATCAGGACTATACATCTTCTGTGATAAGTTCAGCTACAGCGAGCAAAAATATGTTTTTTAGAAGAAATTACGAAAATGGAATTAGAAGCAAAGGTTTGAGAGAAGAATTCAGCTTTAACGGAAAGTAAATGCAGTTGTACTATCTGAAGCTACTAGAGAAGAGAAAGAGGCAAAGCCAGAGGTGACTTTTTTTTTTTTTTTTTCAAAATGATCATTACAGGTTTTGTGTCACGGAAATAAATTTTGCATGATTCCTGGATAAGATATAAATAGCACTATCGAGTTTTTGAAGTTTGAAGACTACGGTAATTCCATTAGTAGCACTGTGATGAATAGCACTAGAACAAGCGGTTATACCAAGACTCATTAGTTTCAGTTGAAGGAAAAGGGTTATTCCTGCAGAACACTAGAAGAGATACAATAGGATATAGAGATGATGAGATAATCAGAGAAACTCAGGCAGAGGTAGGAGGTTAACAGAATAAGAAAAAAAGATTAAAAGTTTAGGAAAGGTCAAGAATGTTCCATTGATCTTTAAGACGATCAGAGATAGAGGTAGGGTGTTTCACCATCTGATCGACGTCATTTTGGATCGAGATATAGAAGGCGAGTTCACCAGCTGTACGTTGAAAATTAAAGGAAAGTCACTGACGGTGATGATCACTGAAATCCTAAAAAATGATGATTTCAGAACAAGAACATGTCTCATAATTTGGAGTTTAGAAAGCCGAAGAATTTAGGATTGTCAGTAGAATTAGATGATAAATAGACAAAAAAAAATTGAATATATTGATAAGAGAGCACATAACCCATAGAGTAGAGAATTCACAATACTCAAAATTAGTAATCCAGTGCCAATATATACACAACAACCCCCTTCGGCGAAAAAGTGAGGACAGTGACAGTAAGAGGGAACAGGATTGGGTTTACTGTCTGAGCTCTCAAGCACCCGAGTTTCAAGAGCAAGAGATGAAGTAAAGAAGAAGAAAGATGGTGTACAAGAAAGTGGAAATCAGAATAAAGACCACATATGTTACAGAAATTGATGAAGAGAGAAAACCATGCCTCACAGCAAACCGGTATTTCCTTGGTGATACCAACCCTTCCACCGTAGATCGTCAACTCCCAAATGGTGATATATATACTATATATATATATATATATATATATATATATATATATATATATATATATATATATATATATATATATATATATATATATATATATATATATATATATATATATATATATATATATATATATATATATATATATATATATATATATATTTACTGGATTAAATGAAGAATTAACCAAAAAGTTAAGCATTTTTATGGGAAGGCATGATGTCAGAAAAATTGTGATTAGTGAAGCTTAAAGGCAGAAATTTTTTTTTTCCTAAATATGGATGTTTGTACAAGACAGAGAATAAATAATTTGCAATAAATGTCCAACTAACCAACTCAAATAACGAAATAACAACTCGTATTTTTGCCGTTCGAGAAACGTAAGCACAACATACATCAGAATTTATAAGAAATCTAGTTGAAGAAGTTCTTAAAGATTTTGGACTTACTAAAGATCTAAGTTTTAGCAGTTGTAACGGATAATGTATCCAACATGATAAGTGCAATAAATAAACTCAATGTAGACCCCTCTGAAGTAGATAATACGAATTTAGATTGTGATTCTGAAATTTATATTACTGATCGATCCAGAAAATTGTGAGGGTGGTTTAGAAACGGAATTAAATGAAGATGTGGAATCTTCTTTCACTGCTGTAAAAATAGAACACATGCGATGTGCTGTACATACGTTACAGCTCGTTATCAGAGATGGTTTGAAAGAACAATATGTCCATACTCTTATTACTAATGTATATCAAATTGCTGTGACTGCATGGACACCAAAACTTGAAGCTATATTAAATCGAAGAGGAGGAAAAGTTTCTATCTTAGACCAAGCAGCTAGGTGGGGCAGTATGTACAGTCGTCAACAGAAGTTCGTTCCTATTAGGCTGGAAATAAATATTTATATAAAATGGAAATCATTTCATAAAAGCTCTTTTTTGAATAAAAAGAAATTAAAAACATTGAGCGGGGCTTAATTGAACTGTGATTGGCTAATCCAGAAATGATCCCCATTTTATATAAATATTTATTTCCAGCTTAATAGGAACTAACTTCTGTTGACGACTGTACCTAATGATTAAGAGCCTTTTGTGGTGTGAAGTAGAAAGGCTTGAAGCAATCCTATGTTATCCATTAAGCAGCTGAGTTAACCCCTGACCTCTTTTATAAAGAGTGGCAAAATCATATGCTGACATTTCTCAAATGGTTGGAATAATTGCAAATGTAATTAATTAAGAGTTAATGGAAAAAATAAAGTTCTTAATAATGAAGTATTACTTGCTTCAATCTATATTGACCCTATGTACCAGATTACGCTGAATGATGCGCAGTTCAGTAGAAGAAATATAGCATTGATTAATATACCAATTCAAATGGAGCAATACAATTCTTCAAAACAATCAGTAACTCAAAAAGAAGGAAGTGAAAAATGCCAAGCACTTAATGTAGTTAATGAACTTTAAATTTTAAGGATGAAGCAGCTTTGAAGAGTTCCTTTATCTGAAAGCCAAACGCCATCGGACTGAAGGAAAAATAAATAGTAAACGAGGATCTTATATTGCTAAATTTTAGCTTGATATATCTCATGAATTGTCTGTTACGGAGAAAATAGATGGATCATCAAAGCTAAAATAATACCTTAAAGGCGATTCCACTTTACCCAAAAATAATTCAGAATGTTGATAAAAAATGAAATCGAAAAATATACAAAACAAAATCTTATTACAGACAAAAAATATAAAATTAAGGTTATCCCTAACGGGATTGGTGTAGCTACATATTCTGGCATAAAAGGGGAAATTTGGGCTTGATATTAGAGATGGTAAGCCTCTATACAACTATAAGTCCTATATACTTACAGTAGATTCAAAACTTCTCGTGACTCCTACTTTGAGAAGCTCTGGCCTAGATCATTACTTTTTATATCTGAACCTTTTTCTCAATATTAGTTATTTCAGACAATCATCATAGAGAAAAAGAAGATATATTTGCAAAACATTTGCCTTGAAAGGCAATCACACGTTCTGTAATAATTTGTATCCTAGGTGTTTGCATTCTGGTATCTGACAGTGAGGATCAACTGCATTCGTTACATCGTCAAAGAAAGTAATATCAATTAATTATATTTTTAAAACTTAACGGGCTTGATTTTACTAAGTACGTTAGACTCAGTTACAAGTACTTTTGACTTTTGGACAAAAAATTTTTACTTAAGTATAAGTACTTGTATTAGGACCCTATATATATATATATATATATATATATATATATATATATATATATATATATATATATATATATATATATATATATATATATATATATATATATTATATATATATATATATATATATATATATATATATATATATATATATATATATATATATATATATATATATATATATATATATATATATATATATATATATATATATATATATATATATATATATATATATATATATATATATATATAAACTACTTCGCCATTCCCTTTGGGAATATGCTCTATCGATTGGTAAACAGTGGTATTTTTAAAATTAAAAAAGTTTCCTTCTAAATTTTCTTTTCTGTAAATGAGGATAAGAGAATTGGGTTATTTTAGGAGTAACTCTTCTATTATTTTAATTTAGTTTAAATAATGAAATACGGGATTAATTTGTATTTAAATATTTTTGTAATGTAATTTATATTGTTATTCTTATTATTGCTATATGTTAAAAAAAAAATTGGAAGAAAAATGTTTTTGTATACATTTGAGTCTATATTTTTCTCATTATCATGGTAAAAAAGAAATAAATAAATAAATAATATATATATATATATATATATATATATATATATATATATATATATATATATATATATATATATATATATATATATATTATATATATATATATATATATATTATATATATATATATATATATATATATACTCTGAAGAGTAATGGTCAGAGGCTCACTGAGTTCTACTAGAGTTGAGGGAGAAAATAAGATCAGAACCAGGCAAAACGAATGGCCGACATGCCCCGATACACGGTGTTTGAAGTGTGCAAGTCAAAGAAAATTGGGAAAACAAATGAAGGGAGCGTGTGCCAGACTTTAACAGTAGAGTACTTGAAAGATTGAGCATAACAATTAAGTCTGGGATCAGAGAGCTGGACAGAGAGAGGATAAGACTGGGTAAAAAGACTTGTGGCACGAGCCGTTCTCAATGGAGGAGGTATGCGACGGGAGAGTTCTGAAGAGCAGTGTCCATTGTGAAACTGATAGTATCTTGACAGCAGCACAACAATTGGAAGGGATCAAAGAGATTGGAGAAAGTTAGTGAGAGCGAAAGGGCTAATAATAAGAAAATCTTTAGACTTAGCTTTTGAAAGAGATCTGTGTGAATGAACCAATCCACCCATATGTTTGATACATACTTCATGTGAGCACGAACATCTACCCTGTGCAGTCAAGTAGCTTGAGTGATGCAAAGAAATTTTAAAACTGCTTCAAAATACCCAACCTCTTATAAGCTTGTGTAGAAAGAGAAATAATGAGATCCTTGCAAAAAAGATCAGGACAATAAGAAAGAACAAGAAATTTAAGAAACTTCTAGGCTCGAGTTGCGTGCTTTCAAAGACGTTATAATCGTCTGTAATATTTTATTGAATAGAAAGATGAAAGAGCCGAATTTTTTGAGGCATTCAAAATGACAATGTTTTCTCTATCCCAGTTACCGAAATATGTAAGATCAAAGGTCAGTTGCCTCAACCTAACCCTTCTAGCATCTGTATTTATATATCTGTCTGGGATGTCATTAGAACTGCAAGGAATAGTTAAGTTACGCACAAGCTCACAAGCTTTTTATTTTTTGCCAGCAAAAAAAAAAAATGGCTACCGTAGATCACCTTTTTCGTTCTAAAATGTAGGAGGAGAGAAAGGGAAAGGAGAAATTAAAATCACTTTTGAGAATGATATAAAATTTTATTTTAAATGTGGAATCGTCGGCATAAAAGTGCATAGGAGTAAGTAAATGATAGAAGATCATAAAGGAAAAATGGAAAAAGTGTTGAGTATTGTCAAACTCCATAAGGAACATCATATTAATAGATTTAAAGGGTAAACGATTTCAGTCTACAACAGTCGCTATAGAAAGTCAGAAAAGGAAATCAGAAAGAATGCCACACAAACACGGATAGACACAGAAAAGGAGGTGCTTAAAAATCTAACCTTTGTGTTCGTTTTAATGTTTCAATAAAAAAACTTTTAATATGTTTAACTCCACAGTAAAATATTCAATGAAATGGCGAAGAGTCAAAGAGAAATGAAAGACCGCCAGTAAAGGGTTCTGTATATGAAGTCATACTGGCGATCGAAGATCAGGTCAGAAAATTTAAGTAGTTTCCAAATCTTCCCACTATGGATAGATTTGAAAACTTAAGGATGATTGTTAGAGAGAGGAGGCCCCCTTTTTCGGCACTAGTTGAATGAGTGCATTTTATCAACCACTCACACGTCACTGGTTACTTTAGTAGTAGTTCTAATAGAGATGTTTGTGTGCCATGCATTTGTCTTTAATGTTGATGAAGCAAATGCATGGCAGTCGAATATTTGTTCATGAAACTCTACACCACTACCACAACCTATCCTTGAGTGGTAGGGAGATTGAACCAAAATTAAAGCTTTTAATTATATTTACCACAATGTGCCAGATTTTATATTTAATTTCCAGTAAATTTAATAATTTTCTATAAATATTTTAAAAAAATGTTAAAGTATATATATATATATATATATATATATATATATATATATATATATATATATATATATATATATATATATATATATATATATATATATATATATATATATATATATATATATATATATATATATATATATATATATATATATATATATATGAAACACTGAACAGATAAATCAATAACTTTCCATTTTAGTATTAATGTAATAACACTTTCGATTATTAAAATAATTTCATGCCTCAATTCTGTTTTTCAATTCATTAAACCTTCTGTAGATCAGAGAATGGCATGAAAGCAAGTTCTCAATCGAGACCCGCGATTCATCTCGACTCTTTTTTTTTCACTCTGTAAAGCGTCACGTGATCCTATTAGGCAAATGAGCTAAGAGCGTGCGAGGAGGACAACAAAAATGATTTTTTCTTACTAGGAACTTCAATGTATATATATTTATAGAATTAAAGAACTAGAGGAGTAGATGCATCTTCTTATCCTTATAATAATAATGATAATAATTATAATAATAATGAATAGTATAATTATAATAATAAAATAATGCAATAGTAGTAGTAATAATAATAATAATAATAATAATAATGTATATTTATTTATAGAATTAAAGAACTAGAGGAATAGGTGCATCTTATTATTATAATTATAATAATAATAATAATAATGCAATAATAATAATAATAATAATAATAAAAGTAATAAATGTTGTGAAATAAATACATTAATTCAGAAGTAATTTTAATAATAAAGATTTATTTCAATATAATAAAATAATTTTTGTTTTAAAAATGTGACGAAAGTATTGGTTTAACTGAAAATTAAGGTTTTTTATCAATAGATTAATTTAAATAGTTTTTTTATATTATGTATACATTAAAAAAAATTATATTCGTAGTTTAAAAAATACTTCATTATAATTTGATAATACTAATATTAATAATATATACCAGCCATTGCTTATTTAGCCTTTTTTGCACTTTATTTAGCCTATTTTTAAGTATTATCAAATTTATATTATGTACATTAAAAAAAATTGTATACTTTTTAAAAATATACTTCATTATAATTTAATAATACTAATATTAATAATACATGTACCAGATATTGCTTATTTAGCCTTTTTTGCTCTTTATTTAGCCTATTTTTAAGCTCTAAATTATATATAAAATGATATTTAGCTTATTTCGAGACAATTTTTTATAAAATAACCAAAATATTAAAACCCAAACCCTCAAGTCTTTGTTTCTTTTACACGAAACATCTAATGAAAATACCTGCATGAAAGGCCTTCCCCAAAGACCTCGTCATCCATTACTCTCCATTGATTGCCGAAATGAGATCAAAAAGTGTGTTAATCAATAGCCTATTGAAAAAGGCTAACAAGAGAAATTTCTCGCTCTGACGCTTCAAACATAAATAAAAGCCAATCGGATTATCATTAATTCACGCCCGTGAGACTTAATTAACTAGACTTTTCCCGCGCTCTTGTCCTTCACTTTTCCAATATATATATATATATATATATATATATATATATATATATATATATATATATATATATATATATATATATATATATATATATATATATATATATATATATATATATATATATATATATATATATATATATATATATATATATATGTGTGTGTGTGTGTGGGTGGATGTAGTCTGTGTTGCATTTGCATGATAGTAAACCTACGTAGAGTATCTATATCATTTCATAGAAAGATTATTAATATTTCCTGAGATTCTAAGTTCTGAAGCTATAAGTTGTGTTGTCCTGCTGACCTATCGTTAAAATAAAGTTTGTTTCTCTTGGCTCCAAAGAAGCGTCCGATTCTGACTGGGGAACTCGAGCTCTGAAAACGATCCATAGCTATCTTGTTAGAATGTCTATCACCTACTCCGTCTAATTAAATACTAGACTTTAGCGTAATAAATTAATAATTATTATCTTCAAAAAGGAAAAAATTGTTCATTGTTTAAATTATTTTTATTGCATAAATATCTTAAAATAGTTTTAGTTTCAAATTTTGCACATTGATTTCGATCAGTAACAACATTCTAATGATTAAGAAAAATTGATTATTATTATTATTATTGTTATTATTATTATTATATATATATATATTATTATTATTATTATTATTATTATTATTATTATTATTATTATTATTATTATTATTATTATCCTTATTATTATTAGTAGTAGATTAGTTATTTATAATTATTGTTAGTAGTATCATATGAAGAAGAAAATTATTATAACTATTATTAGTAGTAGTAATAGTATCGTTATCAATTTACTCTACCTTCAAGAAAGCTCTAAAATTTGAGAAAGTAAGGTATTTTAATAGACTATTTTTCCACTGACCACATCTATTCAAGGTGCTCTATAAATTGGAAAAAAACACTTCATTCTCTCCTGAAGGGGAAACAGTATTGAAGTAAAGGAGAATAAACTTTAAAAAGACTCTGGGCTTTTTAAAGTTCTTACACTAAAGATCAGTGCGTCAGCTTTCCATTTTAGCCTAAGATTTTTTTTTTTTTTTTTTTTTTTAATTAAAAATTTTAACATTATTTCACCGGAAATTCAAGTTTTAAGTAATCTCTTTTTTTCCTGATTATTTCTTTTATGCATTTGAATTAAAATATACTTGTGAAAAAAAATAAGGAAATAAAATAAATACATCAAAACGACTTAAAAATTGAAAGTAAATTGAGAATAATAAAAAAAAAAAAAAATTAAATCAATAAAGTTGATAAATACCAAACTTTTTTGCAAAATAATAATAATAATATAATAATAATAATAATAAAATATCAATATTTATAGATTATTTCTGAAAAATATTTTTTTTATTTATTATAATTAAAATTTAAATAGCTGCTGGTTAATATATTAGATAATTAAACATACACAACTTTTTAAAAATATTTAAATGTGGGTGATTCTCCCTTATATATATATATATATATATATATATATATATATATATATATATATATATATATATATATATATATATATATATATATATATATATATATATATATATATATATATATATATATATATATATATATATATATATATACCACCCCACGAAAGTGAGAAAGGTGATAGTATATATATATATATATATATATATATATATATATATATATATATATATATATATATATATATATATATATATATATATATATATATATATATATATATATATATATATATATATATATATATATATATATATATATATATATATATGCACGAACTGAGGGAGAGTTGTACCTGTAAGGTTAGAGTTCGTCTGACACGGAAGCCAAAGACATGTGCTTTTATCTAATTTCCTTAATACTAGAAAGCTCCAATCCTCTGCGTCCCTCTTTCGCCTACTCTCAATTGCAAATAGATTAACTGTCGAGTCTTTTATTTAGCGCACCTTGCGTGGTTAATCACGGTGTGGTTAATCGAGATTCGGTAACCACCACTATCGACAATTATAATAACGGGGATGGTCAGAGACCGACACACGTCGATGATCTCCTACGAACGCGGATTTACACTTTGCTTGATAGCGTACCTATTTTGGAGAGCTTAATGCCTATTATGTATAGGGAAATATAGGACTGATTTTGAAGGAGGGAGAGAAAGGGAAAAGAGGGGTTTCCTTTTGAAGGGTCACGTGGTCACGGTGTCTTAACTGCCACGAATAGGGAAACACTTCCGCTGTCCTTATGTGATTTCGTTTGCTTTGATTTTGGACGAGATTTTTTTTCTAAGAGTAATTAATGAATACATGCTATTTTAGTCGTGACTGATATATATATATATATATATATATATATATATATATATATATATATATATATATATATATATATATATATATATATATATATATATATATATATATATATATATTATATATATATATATATATATATATATATATATATATATATATATATATATATATATATATATATATATATATATATATATATATATATATATATATATATATATATATATATATATATATATATATATATATATATATATATATATATATATATATATATATATATATATATATATATATATATATATATATATATATATATATAGTTGTATGAAAGAAAGTTGCATAACAAGGAAAATATAAAAGTATATATATATATATATATATATATATATATATATATATATATATATATATATATATATATATATATATATATATATATATATATATATATATATATATATATATACATAATTATTAGTTAAGATGATTGTGGAAGCATGTGCTCTCCTATGACGCGTGAAATAGTAGTGGAAACAGCTTTTGTGAAGTCAAAGGCTAAATTAACCCTCCCGGTGTCAGACCCAAAATACTTAATTCGGATTACGGATAATCTCTCTCCTCTAATCCGGATAACCTTCCCAAGTGATGCCGAGTCCGGAAAAGGAATTTAAATCTCTTGACACGATATACTTCAATCCATTTGCAGTTTTCTCTGATACTCCCTTCCTTCTTTGGATATATATATATATATATATATATATATATATATATATATATATATATATATATATATATATATATATATATATATATATATATATATATATATATATATATATATATATATATATATATATATATATATATATATATATATATATAATAATAATAATAATATAATAATAATAATAATAATAATAATAATATCATGAAAATGATATAATGATGATAATAATAATATAAATAATAATAATAATAAAATAATATAAACAACTGAATTTTAAAATATTATTATTATTATTATTATTATTATTATTATTATTATTATTACTATTTTTATTAAAATTATTATTTTATTATTATGATTATGATTATTGTCACTATTATATTATTATTATTGGTATTATTATTATTAATATTACTATTGTTAATTTTATTGTTAATATTACTATTTCTATTAATAATATTATTTTTATTATTATTATTATTTATTTTTATTATTATTATTATTATCATCGTTATTTATTATGCAAATGTCTATTCAGTAAACATCCCTCACAAAACGAAGAGAACAAAAAAAAATGAATGTGACTCTAAATAAATTTTATGACCCCAATTTGACCTTAATTGGCACTCCTCTGACTCTCCATGAAGATTATTTGTGGCACTTTACGAAGGTAGATGGTAAGCCTCGTTGTAAAAGACATTTTGCATAATCTTCCTCGTAAATAATTGTCTAATCTCTTCACTCACCCCGAAGATCGCGGTGATTGAAGGATTTTCATTCGCCCTTCTAATGATTATCCTACACGGAATGATAGGAAGGAAGGAAGTGTGTTCGTTCGTGTGGCTGTTCGAAGCACGCGACACTTCCAGCACGAGACGGGATTTTTACCATTGACTTGACTCATTGAAACTATTTATATATATCTGAATTTAGTTTTCAGGAAACTGTCTTCTAATAAACTTTATATATATATATATATATATATATATATATATATATATATATATATATATATATATATATATATATATATATATATATATATATATATATATATATATATATATATATATATATATATATATATATATATATATATATATATATATATATATATATATATATATATATATATATATATATATATATATATATATATATATATATATATATATATATATATATATATATATATATATATATATATATATATATATATATATATATATATATATATATATATATATATATATATATATATATATATATATATATATATATTGCCAATATTTTGATGCTTATTATTTAGGCGAGAGAGTTCTTTTTCTAGGCAATAAGAACGAATGCATTTTCGAAATTGAATTTTCTCAAAATATTAATAAAATATTTAAAAATTTGAACGTACATTTTGGATTGCTTTGTCTGACTTCTCTGAATTATCATATAGCCTGCTTCCTTAAGCTGCTGATCGCGATGTTTTAAGAGGTATAAACAAACCTCAGCTTTATAAATAAAGACGTTGGAAATTTTATTCAGTTTTTAAATATTATTTTGTGTGATAATTTGTTTCAATATTCTGTAATTCAATTAAAATTATTGTCAGACTATATGCCAAGATGTATCACATATTTATAGATATATTTATTTTAAGCATGTATTAAATGACTTGCATAAAAGAGCCGTCCATTTATATATATATATATATATATATATATATATATATATATATATATATATATATATATATATATATATATATATATATATATATATATATATATATATATATATATATATATATATATATATATATATATATATATATATATATATATATATATATATATATATATATATATATATATATATATATATATATATATATATATATATATATATATATATATAATCAATGAGCTTTTCAAATGGAGTGGAGATATGCTTAATTTGCCTTAGATCTTGTATTGTACCGTTCATTGCATTGCTAATATTTACTAGTTATTGTTTATCATTTTACGAAAAATTTAGTTATTTAAGTACATGTAAAGGAAATTCTACTTTTGATAACTTACCAAATATGGTTGACAATTAGGATAAAAGGGAAAAACATTAATCTTAACATGGTTTATAGCTGCAGCATCCTCTTCAATGATTTATCTCTGAATCGAAAATTAGCACCTTCTCCGAATATGGATTTTGCACTGAAATTCTGTCTTCCCTTAAAGCCACCTCTGCAGGTGAAAGGCTCTTCAAATTTTGTTGACTTACAAAGTATATTCACTATCAATTCAAGTCAGTCACATAAATGCTTATAATTACTTTGTTCTTCATTTAAATCACTTACCGTCTGACTAAATTCTAAATCTTCATAAAAATACTGAATACGTATCTGTAATATTAATATCCTCTGATGTAACAATGTTTCTAACATTAGTTGAATATTTTGCATCAAATTCTACATTACCGAAAATAAACTGAATTTCAGTTAGGCAATTTTAACATTTGCTTTGATACTTAAAGTCTTGGAGCAAGAACAATAAGTTAAGAGATTTTCACTAAAATTGAAAAATCCAAGAGATGTCAGTTACAAAGTACAATTTTGAAGAGTATCAAAGGGCTTGGTGTAGTGGTAGAGTGTTATCTCTTTTTAGAGAGTGTTTCGAGTTAGTTTGAAAACGATGCTGGTCCTACTGAAAGGGTAAAAACCCTACCTGAGAGTCTGATAAACTTATGGACCGGCATGGAGACGAACGAGCCGAAAAACATGATCTTTTAGAGGGCTCTGCATGGGAGAACTTCTTCAAGCAGATGGGGAAAGATGCTGGTTCCACTGACAGGTGAAAACCCTTCCTAGGAGAGGTTGTAGATTGTAGATTGTAGATCAAAGGTTTGATTGGTCATCAAGACACTGATTTATCTGAACATATGCTTTTGAATAAACTGTGTCAGTGAATACTGTACGTTAGATAATTTTACTTTCCAAGGTTGGACGAAAGATAGAAATTCTAGTTCTTATTTTCATAAAATTACATATTCATGAGGAACTCGAAAATATGGTCACTACGAGAATAGTCAGTTTCTGGTCAAATGCGAGAAATTTGTGAGGTTACCTAAGTGTCCAACAGCTTTTTTTCGGCGCTGTTTCTTTTAAATGATCTGTAAGCTTGATCAGAGATATTTAAGGAAAGAGATGTCCAATATTATAATAAAAATAATAATACTAATATATAATAATAATAATAATAATAATAATAATAATAATGATAATATTATTATTATTATTATTATTATTATTATTATTATTATTTAAAGGAGAAAAACGTACCATAATTTATTGCATCACTGTTGGTAATCTGCTAGTTAAATCGCTAAAAATATTATATAATTAATGATATACATATATATATATATATATATATATATATATATATATATATATATATATATATATATATATATATATATATATATATATATATATATATATATATATAGTAAGTTTATCTTTTGTTCATAATTTTATTGAAAAATGGTTTATTGTCTGCCAAAATTTGATGGACAGGAAATCATAATTTCACCCTACTAATAAAAACTGAAATTTAAAAGGAAAATCAAAATACCAAACAAATTGCCACTCATTTGTATCTATATATATATATATATATATATATATATATATATATATATATATATATATATATATATATATATATATATATATATATATATATATATATATATATATATATATATATATATATATATATATATATATATATATATATATATATATATATATATATATATATATATATATATATATATATATATATATATATATATATATATATATATATATATATATATATATATATATATATATATATATATATATATATATATATTATATATATATATATAATCACTATATTATTTTTATTTTATTGGTAAGTATGAATATACCTATCCTTATTTTTGATAATAAAAAATTAATTGTTATAATAAAGTTGATAATAAATGAAGAAATGATTTGTATTTTATTTGATTCAATAAAATGTTTTTCAAATGATTTTATAAGACGAGAAATTCTTTCTGAATGATCTAATTGAAGTGCTTCAGAACTTAAAAAGATACTTTTAATAATATATTGTATATTTAAGATGTTGATTTAGCTATTTAATATTATATTATTATTTAATATAATATTATTTACTATTATATTAAATTCCAGTGCATAGACGCGTGCTGAATTAAAACAATGGTTTATTAAATTTGGTTGATCCTTCATGTAAATTGATTAATTTTTTTGACTACTGTGAAATTTATATTTGGTTGCAATTAAGTTTTTCATCGTTTACAAAATATTACATAAATGATATAATCATTATTATTTGTGCTATATACAGAATATTTATTGGCCGATTAATCGGTAGTCGACAATAATAATTTTTGGTACAACCCATATATATATATATATATATATATATATATATATATATATATATATATATATATATATATATATATATATATATATATATATATATATATATATATATATATATATATATATATATATATATATATATATATATATATATATATATATATATATATATATATATATATATATATATATATATATATATATATATATATATATATATAAATATGAGTTGTACCAATAATTATTATTGTTGATGACCGATTAATCGGCAAATAAATATTCTGTATATAGCATAAATAGTAATGATATATATATATATATATATATATATATATATATATATATATATATATATATATATATATATATATATATATATATATATATATATATATATATATATATATATATATATATATACCGTAAAACAAATAATCATGAAATGACATACAAGATCAGTATAAACAAATAAGTGACTCACTATAATAAAATTTTTCAGCCAAAGAAGGAATAATAATAATCGATGAATTATGAAACGAAGCGAAAAATTTTGAAAAATCTTTCGCTCACTCTCCGGATGCGCTCAAGATTCGTCGAAATCGGAAGCCCAAGACTTCTCAAAAGACATTATAAGTGTTTAAACTCAGGTTCATCTTTCAAGGGGGAAGTTGGACGTTTTACAAACAATCATCGTATGAACCCTACGTCAATTTCATTTTAACAAGATATATATATATATATATATATATATATATATATATATATATATATATATATATATATATATATATATATATATATATATATATATATATATATATATATATATATATATATATATATATATATATCCCCAGGAAGGGTTATTTGCCCTGTCAGTAGGCTCATTCGAGGATGAACCAAGGGTTTCACGGGACGACGGGAAACATCCGCTGGCTGTTCAGCACTATCCCGGATGCCGATTTTGATTCCCACCAGCACCAAGCACTCCCTAGTGTACCTATTACGTATAAATGGGCTGAAGTAAGCGCAAGTGAGAACAGTTCAAGTTTCTTTACTCCAACCGGGCCTCGAACCTGGGTCTCTCCCTTGCAAAGCGAGTGTTCGATCGACTAAGTTACGGAGCCGCTCATATATATATATATATATATATATATATATATATATATATATATATATATATATATATATATATATATATATATATATATATATATATATATATATATATATATATATATATATATATATATATATATATATATATATATATATATATATATATATATATATATATATATATATATATATATATATATATATATATATATATATATATATATATATATATATATATATATATATATATATATATATATATATATATATATAATATATCCCCACTTGATTAACATCATTTGCAATTGAGCTTTTTAATAAGCAAATAATCTTATTTGAAATTTTTAGCAATTAAATAGGTGAAAATTATCATCGATCTTCAGGTA